>BPLR01005796.1:0-65094 GCA_021605095.1 Caerostris extrusa | reverse complement strand
GTGATTTGTAGTCATTAATACGTGTAATGTGTACTGTCATTCTAGTAGTTTATTATCTATAATTCATTAAAAAGTAGTTTATATATATATATATATATATCTATCTGTCGTTTAAACTTTGAACAGGGTATTTATTTATCAACAAAATTTTAAAAATGTATGAATTATGATTGATTTAAAAAGTCTGAATGGTAAGTACTAAAATTCGCTGTTAAAATAAATAAAACTCAATCGACTTTTAGAAATATTTTGGCAGGCACTCCCCAGGGAAGTAAGACCTCCCTTCTTTTTCTATTTTTATCTCCTTTATATCTACGAACCCAAAGTCCTGACTCCAATTTATGCAGACGATATAGCTATCCTTTGTAAGAACAATAACATCAAATATCTTGCTGTCATTCTAACAAATCATCTTAAAATCCTTAATAACTGATTAGAGAAAAGGAAAATCGCATTAAAAGTTGAAAAAAAAAAACGAATCAATCCTCTTTCTCGATAGGTAATAAAAATAAAAACATAATATTAAAATTAACAATACCATAATTCCTTGGGAAAAATTGTTCAAAATACTTAGGTATTTACTTAAACTACATGTCACATGAAGAAAGTATTTCGAATATACTAAAAATAAATTATGTGTGAATTCTAGAAAATCTTTATCATATTATACTTTTTCTATTACGATCAGGAACAATAACATTCATTTGTATACAGCTATTCTACGACCTATAATTACCTACGCTAAACGCTTTGTACCTTAAAAGACCATTGAAGTTCTTCAAGATATCACTCTCAGACAAATCACCACAGATAAATGGGACACGAGAAATTCCAGAAATACAGTAAGCCATTAATATTCCTCCACTTATAAAGACTTCCTTCAGCCCGTGTTGGAAAATTTCTTTAATTCTATTGATAACCACGAGATCTCCGCAATCTTAATTGAGTAAATATCTTAATCTTGTAAATTTATGATCTAATAATGCTATCGAAAGACTGCGGAATATTTAATTTAATATTTTTTTCTATTATTCTGGGCAATTTAACTAATAGTCAACCGTTTATATCATGTTCTACCAGAGATCTCCTCAGGGTAGGAAGCTTCAGTTCAATACAAATATTACAGAGGGTAAATTATGGTGGATTGGTGTCGATGAGTTCTATTTCTTTTTTATTTATTATAATCGAAAATTAAGTCGTTCCAATTGTTAGAAAAGAATTATTAATGTCAAAATTAGTACTATTAAAAAATATTTGACTATATTTAATTTTTTAAAGAGGACATTTTCATTGCTATTATGCAACTTTCAATACTAGTTATAGTTTAAATAAAATATTTCTTTTAACAGTCTCTACAACCACAAAGGAGTCCATTGAAAAACCTAGACTAGCTGAATTAGTTAGAATAGAACAGAGACTAGCAAGATTTAACTTCATGCACTCCTTCAGAGTTATTTTTTCTTAATCTACAAAGCATAAATCCTACAACTGTTTGAGAATTTGGCATATATAAGGCACCCTGTTTATATAGTACAATGATGCCATCTACAAAATATTTTTCACAAAATTAACACCATTAGAGAGTTATACTAAAAACCTCTTACCAATTATTTGACTACCAATGCCAAAAAATGTATTGCCATCAACTCTTCTCGTTTTATATAATGGCTAGCAATTACCCATTGAGTAAGTGCTCAACAAAAAATAAGTGAGTATAGGTTTGGTTTGGTTTGTCGTAAGGTCAGATTTTGCACACTTTAGCTAATAAGACCGGGACCTACAGAGCCCTTGAGTACTCCTTGAGAAATTAAGCAATGCCCATTGCCAAACCAGTTCATGTACTTTAACACTAGTCACGAATAGGACATTTACTGAATTTTTTTAAATAAAAAAAATTTCAAGTAGTCCTAAATATTATAAATAAGTAAAAATCACTTATTCAACTTCGATGTTTATTATTTCAATATTCATATTATAATATATTATTGAATCTTTTAGATTAATATTTCTTTAAAATAACTTATTTAACTTGTTTGATTCGCATAAGATTAACGAAAAAAAGTATGCAATTTTTATTGCATTTTTAAATTATGACATACAACGTAACAATAAAATATTAAAAAATAAAAATAGCAAACACTTTTCAGACACGTAACCTACATAATTAAATAAATCTACTCGAATAAAATATTTTTAATACTTTACCCCCTTCCCAATTTTTTCTTGCTTCCAAGAAATATTTAAAAAGACAATTAAAATATTTTACGTTAAATCCCTTTTTTTTTTTTTTATGGTTTTCTACATCGTTTCTATTTCATTAATTTCACTTAAATTTCAAAAACAAACTGAAAAAGGTTTTTTTTTAGAAAATCTTCTCTTCATTCTGGCTGTGAGGCCATTAAATTTTAACAACATTGAAAAAAAGATAACAAACTAAAAACTGTCTTCTAGAAGACAAAAGAGCAAAGTTAAAAACGGCAAAGAAGAAGAAAAATGCTTTGAAATATTACCTTCTTATTTTCCTTCTTTTACTCATTTTTTTCTCCTGCAAATAATGGCAACAAGGTTTCCCCTTCCACTCAGCAATCATCTTACTCCTCATGCAACAACTGCTTGTATCTTGATTGGCTAAGTGATTACTGCGTCACTCTTTAATGTCCATTAGCAAGTGGGACAGATGTCCCAGCAATGATTAAACTTGGTGTGGATTAAACGATTTCTTTATATACTCCTTTTTTTGAAAAAATTCTTTTTTATATGATGAAAAAAAGGTTCATATAAATTACATTTCTACAAGATTTATCCAATTTTCTTTTTCTTTTGTGAGAATAATTTTTTGAAGAAATAGTTAGAAGGATCTTAAAGGTTAATTAACGAAACAATGAGCTCTTTTTAATATTTAATTAATCCAATAAAAACTACTTCATTAGAGTTTTTAATTTGATATTCATTATTAAGTTTATTCGTTTTCAATTTAACGTTCTTGAAGGAATCAATTCTATAATTTATTAAAGTTTTCTACTCTATTTAAAAAAATTTTTTCATTTTGATCTTTTAATTGAATATTTAGATTTTTTTACTTAAATGGGATCTTTTATACGAAACGTATACTTTTTTTTTTACTTTATGTGTATGATTTGATTCGCATCATTTGCATTATTTAAAAATAGTTAATTAGCAAGATTTAAAAAATATTGAAAGAATCACTTGATTTATAAATAATATGATTTCAACCAATGTAGTTATGTATCATGCACATGTATTTCACAGCAAAACAACTGTAACTATAAGATGATTAAATGCCCTGCGATTAACGGTAGCTAACCTCTGGGCATTTAATCATCTTATACAACAGCAGGATGGACATCTTATACAATAGCAGGATGGACATCTTATACAATAGCAGGATGGACATAATCTTATACAACCGCAGCATGGACATAATCTTATACAATACAATAGTAGGATGGACAGAATCATCTTATACAATAGCAGGATGGACAGAATCATACAATAGCAGGATGGACAGAATCATTTAATATAATAGTAGGGACAGAATCATCTTATACAATAGTAGGATGGACATAATTTTATACAATAGCAGCAGGGACAGAATCTTATACGATAGTAGGATGCACAGAATCATCTTTCACAATAGCAGGATGGACAGAATGTTATACGATAGTAGGATGCACAGAATCATCTTTCACAATAGCAGGGATGGATAGAATGTTATACGATAGTAGGATGCACAGAATCATCTTTCATAATAGCAGGAGGGATGGAATCAACTTATACAATTGCAGAATGGACCAAATCATCTTATACAATAGCAGGAGCCAGATTTTGGAGCTTATTAGTCACTTTACATTGAGGCAAACTCTTTATTGCCTTGATGTTTAATGCACTGCAATATGATATTAGTACTCCAGAGATGGATAGCATTTGAAAGATTTGTGTTCTTCTCTCAGCTCTAATCAAATCTCGAAGACCCACTAGATAAAATTCTCTTAGCCGACTCGGAGATTTTACAGCCAAACTATATATTTATCGTACTCTATCTCTCTCTTCCATATCTACTTTTTGCGTAATTTTCCGTTTAAATCTCTTGCTAGATTTAGAATTAGGATTTCTCTGCTGAGAAATTCAACGCACTATAGTTTTCTTTGTAATTATAATTATTAATCACCAGCTCAACATTCCTTAAAAAGATGGGTGGCATTAGATCAGGGATGGGAAAACTTCGGCCTACCGGAAGGTCGTATCCGGCCCGCGGATAGAATTTTTTAATTTGCCGGTTCGAGGCAAATTAAAAGAAATATATATTTATATAATATATATCCATCTCCTTTTCTACTTTGATTAAATATTTTTTTTTTTTTTTCTTTTTTTCAAAGAACTGATGATCTTTTACTTTCTCTATTTTGGTTCTACAACACATAAATCGACAGAAATAGCAAGCACATACAGCTTTCAATCGGTAAAAGTGTTAAAAGTGAAAGTTCTTTGTTAGTTATAGCTGTAGATTGACGCCAACAAACTATCTTTTCTATAGGGAAACAGACATATGGAACTCCAATATAGGTGAATTAGACCTCACATGTGGCAGACTGCGCATTTTAAGTTCCTGCCAGAGGCTTTTTCTTTTGGCGCGAGTTCTAATATTATTGATTGCGTATGGAAAGATTGCGGCATATAGCATCATTGTGAATAGTGGTGAAAGTATAGCGCAGCTACGTGCTTGTTTGGGTTATTCATAAAATATTTCAAAAATAAAGTATATATATTATTGGTTAATAATATTATAAATATTATGATAATAATAAAATGGTTATTAATATTATAAATGTTTTTTAAATGTTACAAAAATTTATCTTGGCCAGCGAAACTTTTTTTTTCTTCGATTTTTGGCTCGCGACCGAAAAGGTTTGCCCATCCCTGCATTAGATGCTACAATCTGAAGATGTAGAATGCCAGCTTATTCTCTTTCCCAGCCTTCCCCGTCCCTTTAAACTTGAATTACATCTAAATTCTCGATTTCTGCAGATCATCGAAAACATGGTTGGTTCTCCAACCAGAAAGATGAACTAGAACGTTAGTCTACTTCTAGTTAAGAACGTAACGTCTTCAGTTATCGGTAGAAATCCAGCTTAAAAGTGCATACTGAGATCATAGTTTTCAAGTTAAGATCTCGTTACTTAACAAAGATAGAGTAATTCTTCTGTTTATTCTTCTATTGACTTGACAGCCCATGGTGGGCCAAGGCCTTCTCGGGAACCTTCTTCCATTCCAATTTCTGCTTTGGGCAGTTTTCCAGTTACTAACTCTTCAAATTTTAAAATATACATCTACGCAATCGGTCCTTCTCAACTTGGGCCTACCCTTAGTTCTAGTTCCAAAATGTATATAGTTGAATATCCTATATGTCAAGGAGGAAGGGTCCATTCGGCACATGTGGCCTACAAACCGTATAAGTCTTATCTTGACGAATTTAATGATATCTGCCTCCTTAAACAACTTATATAATTTAAAATTATGTCGTTGCCTCTGCAATCTATTATCATTCACAGCACAAAAACAGCTGTTCTCAAACTCATTCCCAACTTATTTCACAAAATCAAAATGATGATCTCTTGCCTTTTGTTAAACAAACTTGGTGTACTTTTTCTTTATCATGGATTATATCGCAAGTTTTATTTTAAGTCTCTAAATGATAATAACTACCGTAACTGTTACATTATGTTATTAGCGATAATAACAGTAAACTATTCACATTTCGATTTTTAAAATTGTTGTGTTCATAGTTAAACCCCTAATAATTGAGAAAAACGAAGTTTACTCTTTTCCTAAAGGCACATTTAATACAAAAGCATGAGCACCATTAGCAACTATAAATTAAATAAAATACATTTTTCTTGAGAACTAGAACAGCTTATCAACTCAAAGTGGATTCTATTCTATTTCTACTAAGAAGATTAATCCCTCGCAACTGAAATTCTTGTCTTATTTAAATTTCGATTTCTTCTGGATTTTTTTTTATGACAACTGTTATTTCGTATAAAAAACTTTTAATTATTATGGCATTTGAAAATGTAATGGATACACCTACGAAGTTCTTTTACAGATTCATTGGCATTTATCGATATTTTTTAGTAAAGTTAACATGTTTAATAGTTAAATAAATAAATATAACGTGGGTACACAATAATTCTTCCAAGGGAACTTACACGATTTTGGCTATTAGAAAATAACATATTTCTTTTTTAAAATGAATAATACGCTAGAGAGTTTTTGCAAACCGTTTAAGGACAGTAACATTAAATTTTAATCTTATCGCTTCTTGTTTATAGCATTTGAAAATCTAATAGATTCATCTCCGAAATTCTTTTACCGATTCATTGTTATTTTATAATAAAGTTAACATATTCAATACTTAAATATATGAATACAACATGGTTACAAAAAAAAAAAAAAAATTCTTCCAAGGTAACCTACACAATTTGCAATTTGCAACTAGCGAGTTTTTTGCATACAGTTATAAGGGTAGCAAAATCAAATTTTAAGTCTAATCGCTTCTAGCACTTACGTTTATTTAACTGGGTACATCAAACTAGATTATTTCATAATATGCTGCATTATAAGTCTATGCAAAAATCCGCTATTACCACGGAACATTATATTAAAATTCAAAGCATGCTTTGCATAGTAAGCAGACAGAATTAGGAATTTTAACAATTCAACTCAGACTAATGAGTTGAACTAATTTAATATTTAAATCCCAATATACTGAGAGCTCAAATCAAATCCTTCAGAAGACTATCCATGTATTAGAGTACGAATTCATTTAAGAATAAAAACACCACAAACTCGTAATTGTCTGGCATTGATTCCTACCTTACCAGACAGCACCGCCATTACTTGAAACGGCCTAATATCCAGATTTTGCTAAACGTGACCAATCATTTAAATAATGCCGGCTGAAAGCATGGGGCTTACCATAAACACCACATTGCCTTTATTTAACCACATAATCTTTGGTTCCGTGACAATGCGTACATCTCTATGCGAAGACTTTCCAACAATTAGAGAATCCCACCACTCACTTATCTACGGCAGAGACGCATGAAATGATGTTGTTGTTAATGATAACGGATTATGTGGCTCTGCAGAAAGGGAGGTGTATGCAACGAATCCTATTATTGGGACATTGCAAGCTAATGGAGCCTTCGTGTCTAATCTTGAAACTGGAGAGGTTTTCGTTTCATCCGAGTTTCGGACGCCATTGATTAATATCAATGGTCCTTTCGCATTCCTTTAGCAGTGAAAATTGTTAGGGATTCCCAGATTCTAACTGAGAGACTGAGTCAGTCGGATGGATTAGTCAAGCAGGCCATGTATTATAATGGATGCGTCTTTAACTTCATGGTACTCCTATTCGTAAATGTTCCAGCGAAAATTGAAAGATTTTTGTTTCTAATTCAAGTTATTTTGACCAGAGGTTATTCTTATATATAAAATTGTGTATGCAACAGATTGTTACTCAGGGAGTTTTTTCATCCCAGCAGAGTTACTTTCAGGAGCGATATCTTCGTTGGATTATTTTTATGACAATTGTTATTTCGTATCGAAACATGTTAATTATGGCATTAGAAACTCTAATAGATTCCTATACGAAATTCTTTTTAACGATTCATTGGTATTCATATTAAAGTTAAATATATAGATGCGCTATGTATACGCAATAGTTTTTCCAAGGCATCTTACACAATTTGCATATTTGAGAATAATATACTTCCTTAATATTCGTCATATAATATGCTTCTGTAAAATGATTTATACACTAAAAAAAAAAAAAATTTCGTATTGTTATAAGGGTAATAACATTAAATTTTAAATTTTATTGCTGCTTGCACTTATGTTTATTCAACTGGGTGCATCAAATTAGATTATTAAATACGATACGTCTTTATAAAGATATGCAAAAATTCTCTGTTACCAAGGAACTTTACTTAAAATTCAAAGCAAGCTTTAAATCGTAAGCAGACAGAATTATGAATTTTAACAATTCCACTCAGACTAATGAGTTGCACTAATTTAATATTTAAATCCCAATATACTCAGAGCTCAAATCAAATCCTTCAAAAGACTATCCATGTATTCGAGTACGAATTCATTTAAGAATAAATACACCACAACCTCGTAATGTCTGGCATTGATTCCTACCTTACCAGACAACACCGCCGTTACTTGCAACGGCTTAATATAAAGGTTTTGCTAAACATGACCAATCATTTAAATAATGCCGGCTGAAAGCATGGGGCTTACCATAAACACCACAGTGCCTTTGTTTCCCACATAATCTTTTGGTTCCGTGACAATGCGTACATCTCTATGCGAAGGCTGTCCAACAATTAGAGAATCCCACCACTCACTTATCTGCGGCAGAGACGCATGAAATGATATTGTTGTTAATGATAACGGATTATGTGGCTCTGCAGGAAGGGAGGTGTATGCAACGAATCCCATTATCGGGACATTGCAAGCTAATGGATCCTTCTGTCTAATCTTGAAACTGGAGAGGTTTTCGTTTCATCCGAGCTTCGGACGCCATTGATTAATATCAATGGTCCTTTCGCATTCCTTCAATAGTGAAAATTGTTAGGGATTCCCTGATTCTAGCTGAGAGACTGAGTCAGTCGGATTGATTAGTCTGGCAGGCCGTGTATTATAATGGAGGCGTCTTTAACTTTGAGGTATTCCTATTAGTAAATGTTCCAACGAAAATTGAAATATTTTGTTCCTAATGCAGATTACGTTGACCGGAGGTCATTCACCAATATAAATTTGGAGATGCAACAGATTCAGAGTTACTCAGGGAGTTATTCCAGCCGAGCAGAGTTACTAAGGAGCGATTTCTCCCTGGATTTTTTTTTTTTTTTACAACTGTTATTTCGTATTGAAATCTGTTAATTATTACTGTTATGGCTGTACGAAATTCTTTAACAGTTTCATCAGTATTTTACGGAATCATTTATCGGTATTTTACAGTAAAGTTAACATATTTAATAATTACATTTATAAATACAACTTAGGTAAACAATAATTTTAAGGGAACTTACATAAATAGCTTGTTATAGAGCACTAGCATACTTCTTTAAAATGATTAACTCACTAGAGAGTTTTTTCATACCGTTTTACGGTTATTAACGTTGAATTTTAAATTTATCACGCCTTGTTCTTAAGTTTATTTAACTGAAAACGTCAAAACAAATTATTAAATACGATACGTCATTATAAAGATATGCAAAAATTATCTACTACCTAGGAACTTTACATTAAAATTCAAAGCAGGCCTTACATCTTAAGCAGACAGAAGTATGAATTTTAACAATTCCACTCAGACTAATGAGTTGCACTAATTTAATATTTAAATCCGAATATACTCAGAGCTCAAATCAAATCCTTCAGAAGACTATCCATGTATTCGAGTACGAATTTAATTAAGAATAAATACACCACACACTCGTAATTGTCTGGCATTGATTCCTACCTTACCAGACAGCACCGCCATTACTTGAAACGGCCTAATATCAAGATTTTGCTAAACGTGACCAATCATTTAAATAATGCCGGCCGAAAGCATGGGGTTTACCATAAACACCACAGTGCCTTTATTTAACCACATAATCTTTGGTTCCGTGACAATGCGTACATCTCTATGCGAAGGCTTTCCAACAATTAGAGAATCTCACCACCCACTTATTTGCGGCAGAGACGCATGAAATGATATTGTTGTTAATAATAACGGATTATGTAGGCTCTGCAGGAAGGGAGGTGTATGCAACGAATCCTATCATCGGCACATTGCAAGCTAATGGAGCCTTCGTGTCTAATCTTGAAACTGAGAGGTTTTCGTTTCATCCGAGTTCGGACGCCATTGATTAATATCAATGGTCCTTTCGCATTCCTTTAATAGTGGAAATTGTTAGGCATTCCCTGATTCTAACTGAGAGACTGAGTCAGTTGGATTGATTAGTCAGGCAGGCCATATAATGGATGTTTCTTTAACTTTATGGTACTTTATTCGTAATTGTTTCAGAAAATTGAAAGATTTTGTTTCTAATGCAGGTTGTTTTAACCAAAGGTCATTCGCCAATATAAAGTTTTAGTTGCATCAGATACAGAGTTACTCAGGGAGTTTTTCCAGCCCACAGAGTTACTGAGGTGCGATTTCTTCCTGTGATTTTTTTTTTTTTTTTTTTGTTATTTCGTATCAAAACCTATTAACTATTATGGAACTAGAAAATCTAATAGATTCCTCTACGAAATCTTTTACAGATGCTTCGTTATTTACAGAAACGTTAACATATTTAAAAGTTAAATATATAAATGACCAATAAATACGCAATAATTCTTCCAAGGCAACTCAGTCAATTTGTATATATGATAATAATATACTTTTTTAATATTCTTCTTCTTATAATATACTTCTTTAATATTCTTTTTATAATATACTTCTTTAATATTCTTCTTATAATATACTTTTTTAAAATGATTAATACAGTAGAAAGTTTTTCCATGTCATTATAAGGGTAATAACATTAAATTTTAAATCATATCGCTTCTTGCTCTTAAATTTATTTAAATAAGTACGTCAAAATATTTTATTAAATACTATACGTCCTTATAAAAATATGCAAAAAATTCTCTACTATCAAGGAACTTTACATTAAAATTCAAAGCTGGCCCTACATCGTAAGCAGACAGAATTATGAATTTTAACAATTCAACTCAGACTAATGAGTTGCACTAATTTAATATTTAAATCCTAATATACTCAGAGCTCAAATCAAATCCTCCTGAAGACAATCCATGAATTCGGGTACGAATTCATTTAAGAATAAATACACCACAAACTCGTAATTATCTCGCATTGATTCCTACCCATTACTTGAAAGGGCCTAACATAAAGGTTTTGCTAAACGTGACCAATAAATTAAATAATGCCGGCTGAAAGCATGGGGCTTACCCTAAACACCACAGTGCCTTTGTTTCCCACATAATCTTTGGTTCCGTGACAATGCGTACGTCTCCATGTGAAGGCTTTCCAACAATTAGAGAATCCCACCACTCATTTATTTGCTACAGAGACGCATAAAATGATCTTGCTGTTAATGATAACGGATTATGTGGCTCTGCAAGGGTATGCAACGAATCCTAATATCGGGACATTGCAAGCTAATGGAGCCTTCGTGTCTAATCTTGAAACTGGAGAGGTTTTCGTTTCATCCGAGTTTCGGACGCCATTGATTAATATCAATGGTCCTTTCGCATTCCTTCAATAGTGGAAATTGTTAGGCATTCCCTAATTCTAACTGAGAAACTGAGTCGGTTGGAATGATTAGTCAGGTAGGCCGTGCAATATAATGGATGCTTCTTTAACTTTATGGTTACGCTTAGTCGTAAATGTTCCAACGAAAATTGAAAGATTTTCTTTATTATTCAAGTTATTATGTTATAAGGGTAGTAAAATTAAATTTTGAATCATTGCTTCTTCCTTATGACAGTTGAAAATCTAATAGAATGCTCTACGAAATTATTTTACAGACTCCTCGGTCTTTTATAATAAAGGTAACATATTCAATACTTAAATATATAAGTACAGCATGAGAACACAATGATTCTTCCAAGGGAACTTACACAATTTACATATTATAGAATAATAACATATTTTTTTTAAATAAATAATACACTAGAGATTTTTTACGTACTGTAATTAAGGTAGTAACATGAAATCTTAGAATATTTTGCGTCTTGTGCTTACGCTTATTTAAATGTGAAATTCAAAATAGATTATTAAATAAGGTACATCATTATAAAGATATGCGAAAATTCTCTATTACCAACGAACTTTACTTAAACGCCAAAGCAAGCTTTACGTCGTAAGTAGACAGAATTATGAATTTTAACAATTCAACTCAGACTAATGAGTTGCACTAATTTAATATTTAAATCCCAATATAGTACTCAGAGCTGAAATCAAATCCTTCAGAAGACTATCCATGTATTCGAGTACGAATTCATTTAAGAATAAATACACTATAAACATCGTAATTGTCTGGCATTGATTCCTACCTTACCAGACAGCACCGCCATTACTTGAAAGGGCCTAATATAAAGGTCTTGGTAAACGTGACCAATCATTTAAATAATGCCGACTGAAAGCATGGGGTTTACCATAAACACCACAGTGCCTTTGTTTCCCCACATAATCTTTGGTTCCGTGACAATGCGTACGTCTTTATGTGAAGGCTTTCCAACAATTAGAGAATCCCACTTACTCACTTTATCTGCGTCAGAGACGCATAAAATGATATTGTTGTTAATGATAAAGGATTATGTGGCTCTGCAGGAAGGGAGGTGTATGCAACGAATCCTATTATCGGGACATTGCAAGCTAATGGAGCCTTCGTGTCTAATCTTGAAACTGGAGAGGTTTTCGTTTCATCCGAGTTTCGACGCCATTGATTAATATCAATGGTCCTTTCTGCATTCCTTTAATAGTGAAAATTGTTAGGGATTCCCTGATTCTAACTGAGAGACTGAGTCAGTTGGATTGATTAGTCAGGCAGGCCATCTATTATAATGGATTCGTCTTTAACTTAATGGTACTCTTATTCGCAAATATTCCAGCGAAAACTGAAAATTTAGTTTCTGATGCAGGTTTTGATCAGAGGTCATTCGCCAATATAAAGTTGGAGATGTAACAGATTCAGAGTTACTCAGGGAGTTTTTCCGCCCTGCAGTGTTGCTCAGGAGCGACTTCTTCCTTATATAATTGGATTTATTTTATGACAACTTTTATTTCGTATCGAAAGCTATTAATTATTGTGACATTAGAAACTTATAATTGAATCCTCTACGAAATTCTTTTACAGATCCATCGTTATTTATATTAAAGTTAACATAATAGTTAAATATATACATACAATATAAATACGCAATAATTCTTCCAAAACTATTTACACAACTTCTATATTATAGAATATTAACACATACTTCTTTAAAATGATAAATATACTAGAGAGTTTTTGCATACTGTTATAAGGATAGTAATGCTAAATTTCAAATCGTATCGCTTTTTAATTTAAGTTTATTCAACTGTCATCATCAAAATAGATTATTTAATACGATACGTCATTATAAAGATTTGCAAAACTTCTGTATTACCAAGGATCTTTACTTAAAATTCAAAGCAAGCTTTACATGGTAAGCTGACAGAATTATGAATTTTAACAATTCAACTCAGACTAATGAGTTGCACTAATTTAATATTTAAATCCTAATATTCACTCAGAACTCAAATCAAATCCTTCAGAAGGCCATCCATGTATTCGAGTACGAATTCCTTTAAGGATATTACACCACAACCTCGTAATTGTCTGGCATTGATTCCTACCTTACCAGACAGCACAGCCATTACTTAAAACGGCCTAATACATAAAGGTTTTACTAAACGTGACCGATCATTTAAATAATGCCGACTGAAAGCATGGGGCTTACCATAAACACCACAGTGCCTGTGTTTCCCCACATAATCTTTGGTTCCGTGACAATGCATACATCTCTATACGAAGACTTTCCAACAATTAGAGGATCCCAATTGTGATTATTTTATGCAGAGACGCATAAAATGGTATTGTTGTTAATGATAACGGATTATGTGGCTCTGCAGGAAGGGAAGTGTATGCAACGAATCCTATTATCGGGACATTGCAAGCTAATGGAGCCTTCGTGTCTAATCTTGAAACTGGAGAGGTTTTCGTTTCATCCGAGTTTTGACGCCATTGATTACTATCAATGGTCCTTTCACATTCCTTTAATAGTGAAATTTTTTAGGGATTCCCTGATTCTTACTGAGAGACTGAGTCAGTTGGATTGATTAGTCAGGCAGGCCCACGTATTATAATGGATGCGTCTTTAACTTTATGATTACTAATAAATGTTCCAGCGAAAATTAAAATATTTTCTTCTAATGAGGGGTTGGTTATTTGATCAAAGCCGATTATTTTGTCATTCATCAATCTAAAGCTAGAGATGCAACACATTCAGAGTTAATCAGGGCTTGGTTTGTCGCTCTACGATTATTTTCTTCACACTTTGGACTAGTTCAACTGGGACTTACAGATTAATGTGGATTCTGAATCACTAGCAAACATCATGGCCGTGATAGGATTCGATTAATCGCAGAGCTCCATGGGGAACTCGCTGCACTGTACCCACATATTTTTGAATGGTATCGTCTGGATTCTAGTTACGCACCAAGAACCCTTAATTCGGAAATCCAACACATTATATACAAGATACTAATACTAAACAATACTTTAATACTAAACAACAAATGATGATAGCTATCCAGTAGAGCGATTCTATCCTTTTTCATCAGCGAAGCGGAAAAATGTTCTGGCCTGAGGATTTACCACCGCACCTCCCCAACATAGACTCGTAACCTCGTGTCCTACTTTGCTTTTCAGAATTCGTAGACTTATTAGATTGGTTCGGCTCTAAAAGTGAAAGCTAAAAATAATCAATTATCTTCCATTCATCATTATCAGTGGTTCAACAGCCCTAGCTGTCTGCCTACTAGCAGATTTCAAACCGCTTTGTCAGCCCAACGCCCAATGCTCTACAGATATATTAGATTAGCCTGATGGCCAAGAGGCCAGAGCCCTGGCGCTCGGTACCACAGGTTTCGGATTCGAATCCCGGTGGTGAAATGGATGTTTGTAGTGGTTCGAATCCACTTTAAGCCGTATGTTCCGGTCTCATATGACTGTAGAAACCACAGAGCCCAATCAGACTTCTTACCCGCTTCATTCCCAAACTGTAAAGAGGCAACTCAGCTCGAGATTTGGTGTAGTAGTAGTAGTAGTAGTCATGTTATACTGGGGCTTACAGTTTAAAGTGGATTCCGAACCACTACAAACTTCCATGGCACAGCGGGGACTCGAACCCGAAACCTGTATCCAAGAGCACAAGACACTCAGCCATTAGGCCCACTTCCATTCGTATATGAAAATTATCTAGTTTTTCATAGTATACTGCTATGTTATTTTTTTTTTATATTTATATCTCAGTCAGTCCCCAAAAACATCTGAAGGAATTGAGGGATGTGAAATAAATAAATTTTTACAAGTTGAAAATATATATTGCAATATGCTTTTAGTCTGCTTTTCCACGAATATATAATGCAATTCTTTTTTGACCATCGATAACAGATATTATAAAATGAAAAGTCCCAATTTATTCACCGCATCAACTGTTACAAGTTTTCGAAAATTGTGTCAATCATTTCTCATACTGCTACAAAGTTATTATTTGTTCTACGAAATGTTCTCTTCATTTTTAGGCAATTTCGAAATGGTGTTTTCCCCTTTCGAAATGCAATAGTTGTTATTTCCATAAAATAGATAGTTGCAATGGACGTATATAACAATAACAAACGAGAAGAGAAAATAAAAAAATTAAATTTTGTAGCACTTCCGATGGCAAATCCAATGTTCTGATGAGAAAATTGGGAAATTTCAAATATTGCTTCTGTATAGGTTTTTTAGATTTGCAAAAAAAAAAAATTTCAAGAATTTTGAAATTGAAGGACTTTTTCTCCAATATCTTCCTAAGAGATTTGCTGAGCCTTATAAAGCCGTTTCAGTTTTTATTTGTTTTTTAAACCTTCATGGCGCTGAAGAGAAAAGTTTTATTTATCCATGGTAAAAATAACTATCTGACATGCGAAATTCATTGATTTGATGATAACTTCACTAGAATTCAACTCTAATTAAAGACCTTGTTTCCTCTTGTAATCCAATTATCCTTAAAATGAACTCTCTGAAAGTTAATTAATTGTATTACATTTATACGAGGAAAACTATCTTCGCAATTAGTTCAAAAGTACAGCGTACTGAATTAAATTGTTCTAGTATAATAAAGAAAGAAATTGACTCATCATAGTCATGGCTCCTTTCATGAAGAACCATGTACCATCAAAAGACCATGATTCATTTATTCTGTTCTTAAACAAGATTCCTTCTTCATTAGACCGGGTGCCGTAGATTTAAATGGATTCCGAACCACTACAAGCATCCATGCACCACCGAAATTCGGATCCAAAACCTGTAATCCTGACCGACCAAGATTTTGCAAAAGAAATTCTATTTCGATACCCAACATATGGTAAGTTCTAAAATCAATTATTTATCTTTAGTGTCTATTGGAATGGCCATCTGTCTGAGTTTGACAAAATTGGTTTGAAAATCAGATAAGCGATCCATGTCTATGTCCGGAATAGACACTATAAATCCGAGTCCCAGAATGTTCTGACACTGGGTTCCAGGATTTCTCCCAGCTATCCATAGTGGTGTTGGTTAAATATGTTAGTAAGTGAAATGTAGTAGGTAGTAACCCCCTGTATAAAGCAGAATCTGCAACAACTCTCTCATTTTAATGGTGAATGACTTACGTTGTTGTTTACTAATGGCAGACAATTTGACTTAAGTGTTCATTAAGTTTATTTACTAAAATAATTGTCATCATTAGTTGTATATTATTACTGTATGCTCGAACGATCTTGTAGATAATGTGTTGGATTTCGAATTAAGGGTTCTTGGTTCGCAAACTCGACAAGCGATGCCGATCCAAAATATTTCCATGATAATGCCGGCGATGTGAATGACAAATTCATAAGGTTGGAGTGACTTTCCATTGTGAGCAAGAAGGAGGATAGAAGAAACCCTATATATCCCCGTAGGGGGCGGGAGTCATTCAAAACCGCTGTGATAAGCCTAGGTGTGGTACCTGATGGCTGATTGACTAGCTTCTGGCACTCGGTGCCACAAGTTTCGGGTTCAAATCCCAGGTGTGGCATGGATATTTGTAGTGGTCCGAATCCACTTAAACGGTAGGTCCCTGTCTAATATGACTGTTGGGCGTAGGGCCGAGAACCCTATCCCGTAAAATGAAAACATCTCGAAATCTACTAGTAGGCAGACGACCTTAGCCCACCATGGGGCTTTTGAGCCAATGAAGAAGAAAAGTAGGTGTAATGTAGCAACCCCCCTCCCCCTTTCCGTGGTGCGTTCTGAGTAATGCTGCAGTTGCTAAATCTGTGTCATCCTGTAGACTAATGACTTAGGTCAAATAAACCGTGATTCGAAAGTAATAACTTTAATATCTACTTTTCAATTGAAAAGAGACATACACTATTCACTACATTGTTTTAAATGTGCACATTACATGTAATTTTTTCATCATTTCATACAGTGAAATAATGAAGTAAATCAAGAATACCAAAACCTACGTGGAGAATATTAAACTGTGAAAATGTTTTGATATACCTCTTATTTTTTATCATTTTATTGGCACATCATTCTTCACAACCCATGATATCCATTTCTAATAAAAACCTGAGTATTACAGCCGTCTGTGGAGCATCATTATACAGAAAGCAACAAACAAAAACCCCCTCTCCCCATATTTTAACTCCTGAAAACACTAAAAACCAATCAGGAGTCTCTTTCCAGAAACATCCTTCCAAAAAATCTTTCCCTCCTCCCTATGAAATAAAAAAATTCGTATAAATTTCTAAACCAGCAACAACAAAAGAAGAAAAAAAATAAAAAAATAAAAAATAAAACCCACTCAACCCTCTTACTCACCACCCCACTCGCATTCAACATCTTCGTCCGACATTAATTCGACACCATGCATACATATATGCAAACATACACAGATACCCTGTATATGCAGCAGTATATATATATGTATGGATGTAAACGTTCAAATTTGCTGCGAAAATCCATGATTTGCATAATGAACTGGCGAGACCTCTAGTAACGATTGCACTGTAATGGTCTGATACCAAGTCTAGGAACGTATCAGTAACCGATAATACGTTTCGGGGGGAGATATTTTCATCACAGGGTAAGCTACGATGGGGCAAAGAATCGATATATCGATATCGGAAATCGGAAAAGACGACTTATCGATAATACGTTTCGGGGGAGGATACTTTACTGATCGAGCTCTTCTTCTGTTGTCCCCTGCAATTGCAGGTTCTTTGGATGTACTTCTGCTACGTCTTGTTGCAAAAGGCACTTTTTATGCCTTTCTTCATTCTCAAACAGAAATCGAGGACTTAGTCAACACACTAGTTAAGTGAATGTGAATAGTAAGTGTTGAAAAGACGACTTGTTCACCTTATTAAGCATATTTCAGAAGATAAGTTGCCGTTTTATGAAATGGATGTAAGAATCCAATGCAGTACTGAGCGTGGTAAATTAATGATCTGATAGATTCGTGGTTAAGGATCGTGGCTAAACGACTATTGATTAATTTCTCTAATTGAGTTGAAGCCGTTTTCTTCTTTGACTTCCTCGGCTGAAGACTTCATTAATTAATGTGAGTAGGAGTTGCGTGGTTTGGAAATTAAAGTAAGATGTATACGTAAACATACATCGATTATAATGTTAGACATTTTCTGTTAAGGATTCTCCCATTATTGATTAATAATATAAGCTTACCTTATAAATATCTTTTAACAATTATTAAACATAAATAAATAAAGGAATAAGATTTTGCGTGGTTTAGAATTTCCTTTAAATCTTGCCGAGAAAGCATGAAGTATTATGACAATCAACCTGAATTTCCTCATTATTGATAAATGATTGATAGCTTCTACTTTTGTTGTACAAAATATTTAAAAAAATTCAAAGAAGAATCGGTGGCCTGACTTTTTAGACAAGTCAGCACTGAACGTGGAATGGAATAAATTAATGATCTGATTGATTCGTGGTTAAAGATCGTGGCTAAACGAAAGATCGGCTAAACGACTATTGATTAATTAATTGAGTTGAAGCTGTTTTCTTCTTTGACTTGTCGGCTGAAGACTTCATTAATTAATGCGAGTAGGGGAGTTTGCGTGGTTTGGAAATTAAAGTAAGGTGTATACGTGTAAACATGCATCGATTATAATGTAAGACATTTTGGGTTAAGGATTCTCCCATTATTGATTAATAATATAAGTTTGCCTTAATAATATCTATAAACAATTATTAAGCAGAAATAAATGAAGGCATAAAACTTTGCTTGGGTTAGAATTTTCTTTAAATCTTGTCGAATAAACATGTAGAATTATTACAATCAACCTGAGTTTCTTCAATATTGATAATTGAATGACATCTTCTATTTTTTTTTTTTTTTTGTTATAAAAAAATAAAAATAAAAATTCAACAATTGTATAATAAACGGAGAATTAGTCATTTTGGATAATAATTGATGGCTCCCACTTTTTGTCTTTTTTCACTTCAAAGTCCAGGACTTAGTCAACACACTAGTTAAGTGAATGGGAATAGTATGTGTTGAAAAGACAACCATTCACCTTATTAAGCATATTTCTATAAGTTGTCGTTTCAGAAAATGGATGACGATACCTTAGGGAGAATCAAACGCAGCACTGAGCGTGGTAAATTAATATCTGATAGATTCGTGGTTAAAGATCTTGACTAAACGACTATTGATTAATTAATTGAGTTGAAGCTGTTTTCTTCTTTGACTTCGCGGCTGAAGACTTCATTAATTAATGCTAGTAGGGGAGTTGCGTGGTTTGGAAATTAAAGTAACTTACATGATGTTAGGTTAAAGATTCTCCCATTTTTGATTAATAATATAAGTTTATCTTATTAATATCTATAAGCAATTATTAAACATAAATAAATAAAGGAATAAGATTTTTGCGTGATTTAGAATTTTCTTTAAATCTTGAGGAGTAAGCATGAAGAATTATTGCAATCAACCTGAATCCCTTCAATTTTGATAATTGATTGATAGTTTCTATTTTTGATGTACAAAAAGCTTAAAAATAACAAAAAAAAAATTATTGAAAATTTTATAATGTTAAGTTGTGCTATGTTTTGTAAGTCTGTTTAATATTAAATGGGGTTTGGAGAATATGGTGTATGTCCTTCGAATCGAATAAATTAATTTAGAAATCGAATGAAAAAGCTCTAATAAATAATTTTAATGCGCAAAAAAAATATTAATTTTTCCATTCTGCAGTGATGGTGGATTGTGTTGAATATATGATCATGCATGCATTATTAAATAACATAAAAGATAATACTTAGAGAATGTATATTTTAATTAGTAAAGTCTATACTTATTAAATTGGTTTGGAGAATATAATGTATATTCTTCGAATATCTGTTTGAACCCAGACAAAAATCAATAAAATTTAAATTAAAAAAATGTATATGCGCCTTTATTTAATGCATTGTTTTAAAATTTATGAACTGTTTTATTGTAATTTTTGTATCCAGTATTCAATAATATTTCTATCGTTTATTATATTCTTAATAGTCCATATATATTTTTAAATATCCAAATATATTTCAAAAGAGTAAAGAGATTTAGATGGAAAACTCATAAGATTATGAAAATAATTTTTATAAAAAATTAACAGAAAATTTCAAATATATTTATGTTAAAAACATTAATAATTTTGAATTTAGTCAAATTAAATATATCTAGTAGCAATATTATAATTCTTTTATTTTAATAAGCTGAAAAGGTTTTAGAAATTTTGTTTATGATGCATGCAATTCTATTCATATTTTATGATTAAACTATTCAATATTATTTCCATAGCTCGTATGTATTATTAGTATTAGTATTAGTATTATTATATATTAGTAGTATTATTACTTTTACATTAGCAAATGGTATGAAAAATGGTTAGGATGATTTTTAGAACTTGGAATATTCTGCCATCTTTAAAATAGCATTTATTGTAAAAATGCCCTCTAAGTGATTAACTTATGCACCTTCAATGAATTTTAATTTCTCATATTCGAGTACGATATTTATTTTCAATTATGTCGTCTTATCTTATTCAATATCTTTATTTGTGAGTAGAAAATATAAGTCTCTTGTTGATTAACTAATGTTAAAACAATGATGATATTTTAATCCATCTTTTATTAGTGGATAAAAAATATTGCATATTTTCTTAAGAAACATCTATTTTCTAACCGCAAATTAAGATGACGGAAAAGATATAAGACAATTGAGTATGAGAAATTAAAGTTCAGTATTAGTGCATAATTTAATTTCTTAGATATGTATTTAATAATAATAATTTTAATTATTTAAAAAAAAAAAAAAAATTCGCAAAACTCTAAACTGGAAGCAGTTTTCGTAAAAAACAAGAAAAATTCGTAAAAGCTAGCAAGTACGATACTTCAAATATAAAATTATTATATATAATATAAATTATATTATTATATATAATTATTATATTAATATATTATATTATTATATATAATTAATAAACTTTTAATTTCTCCTACTAGAGTAATATATTTAATTGCAGATGTGACGTTTTATCCTATTCAAGATATTTTCTTCAATCTTTATTTGTGGTTAAGAAAGTTAAGTTTTTTAACAAAATATTCAATATTTCTAAGGGCAAAAGTGTCACTTGCTGATTAACAAGTGTTAAAAAATAATGATCATCTTATAATCCAACTTCATTCGTAGAAAATAAGAGCTTCTTATGAAAATATTCAATATTTCTAATTGCAAAATATATCTTACTGATTAACAAGTGTTAAAACAATAATGATCATCTTATAATTCATCTTTTTTGTGAGTAGGAAATACAATTTCTTAAGAAAATATTCAATATTTCTATGTGCAAAAATATCTCTTGCTGATTAACTAGTGTTAACAATAATGATAATCTTTTATCCATCCTTATTTGTGGGTAGGAAATAGCAGTTTCTCAGCAAAATATTCAATTTTCCTAAGTACAAGAATTATCTCTTGCTGATTAACAAGTGTTAAAACAATAATGATAATCTTTTATCCATCCTTATTTGTGGGTAGTAAATAGCAGTTTCTTAAGAAAATATTCAATATTTCTAGTGCAAAATATCTCTTGATGATTAACAAGTGTTAACAATAATGATAATCTTTTAATCCATCCTTATTTGTGGGTAGTAAATAGCAGTTTCTTAGAAAAATACTCAATATTTCTATGTGCAAAATTATCTCTTGATGATTAACAAGTGTTAACAATAATGATAATCTTTTATCCATCCTTATTTGTGGGTAGGAAATAGCAGTTTCTCAGCAAAATATTCTCAATATTTCTAAGTACAAAATTATCTCTTGCTGATTAACTAGTGTTAAAACAATAATGATAATCTTTTATCCATCTTTATTTGTGAGTAGGAAATACAATTTCTCAAGCAAAATATTCGATTTTCCTATGTACAAGAATATCTCTTGATGATTAACAAGTGTTTAAACAATAATGATCATCTTTTATCCATCTTTTTGTGGGTAGTAAATAGCAGTTTCTCAGCAAAATATTCAATATTTCTATGTGCAAGAATATCTCTTGATGATTAACAAGTGTTAAAACAATAATGATCATCTTTTAATCCATCCTTTTTGTGGATAGGAAATAGAAGTTTCTCAAGAAAATATTCAATATTTCTCAGAATAAAAATATATCTTGATGATTAACAATAATGATCATCTTATAATCCATCTTTTTTTTTGTGGATAGTAAATAGAAGTTTCTTAAGAAAAGATTCAATATTTCTCAGAATAAAATATCTCTTGATGATTAACAAGTGTTATAACAATAATGATCATCTTATAATCCATCTTTTTTTGTGGGTAGTAAATAGAAGTTTCTTAAGAAAAGATTAAATATTTCAAGAATAAAAATATCTCTTGATGATTAACAAGTGTTAAACAATAATGATAAACTTATAATCCATCCTTATTTGTAAACAATAATGATAATCTTATAATCCATCCTTATTTGTAAACAATAATGATGTAATAATCCATCCTTATTTGTAAATAATGATGATAATCTTATAATCCATCTTTATTTGTGAATAGGAAATAGAAGTTTCTTAACAAAATATTCAATATTTCTAAGAGCAAAAATATATCTTGCTGACTAACAAGATTTAAACAATAACAATAATCTTATAATCCATCTTTATTTGTGGGTAGGAAATAGAAGTTTCTTAACAAAATATTCAATGTAAGTGCAAACATATCTCTTGCTGATTAACAAGTGTCGAAACAAACACAACAATAATAATAATTTTAAATAAAAAAAACATTCGCAAAGCTCTAATCTGGGAGCAGTCTTCCTAAAATTCACGAAAACTCGTAAAAGTTGGCACATTATACTTCAAATCGTGCAAACATTTTAAAAACATTTCATTTTCTTAATTAATAACATATATTTCCCAGATAGCAAGTGCCAACATGTTCTTCACCAATTTTAGGAAGATATATCCTCTAGACGATAAGATGTCGTAACGTTCGGTGTGTTTATCTGTCTAGGAGTCAACCTCTTTTGACCCTCTTACGACCCAGTGGGAAAAAATCGGTGTTAAAAACCGTTCCGCTTCTTTTCAACTTGCCGACACATAAACACTCGCAGCGACGACGCATGTGCAAGTGTTGAGGAATGAAGAAACTCCTTATAACCCTACCGTAATGAAGGAAATGGACCAGATTGATAACTTGTAAAGAAAATAAACTCAAGTTTAGAACATTACTGTTGTGCAATAATAAACTTTGTATCCAGACACCGACTCAGTCTTGAAGATCTATCATCCAAGAACTCTTTACAACCATTTACAAAAGTAATAAAACTTAACTCAAGATTCTTGCTATTTCGTATAATTCTTCCGTTTTATATAATCCTTGGAAAGAATATAAATAATAAGTTGTTTATATGCTATTTTAATAAAAAACTTACTTTTTTAGTTAAAAATAATTTAAAAGTATTTAATCATTGTGATTTAATCAACTAAATGTATCGGATTGTAAATTATTATGAAAGGGTTTTATTAGTCGATACATTTATTGGTGAAAATATAAATTTAAAATTTCTTGTACAAACGTAAATGTCTTGCATTAGTAATTAAGCCAGGAGCTCGACTCAGAATTAAAATATATATATTTTTTTTTTTAAGGACATTTATTTAAAAGAAAAATATATGAAGTTAATAATGAAAGCTAAGCAGTTTGACTGTGAGTGATTGATTGACTATGCTATGAGTTTTTATATTTGGTGAGGCCTAAATGAGTAAAAGAAGTAAGATTAAGTACTAATGTTAGTAATGAAGAACTCCGTAATGTGACTATCCGCTTTGTTACCATATAAGAAGTAATTATCCATAGAACAGATCAAATAAAATGAAAATAATTTGATACAGTACAGATCTTGTGCTTGAACCTCACCTATCCAGGATATATTCGAAGGTGATTTATAAATGGGAATTTATATTTAATTTTTGTAATAGTTGTAGACTGTACTGGTAACAAACAACTTGTTAGTTGTAAATAGTTGTATATTATAGTTGTTGTAGATAGATATATTTGGTCTAATTTTTGTCCCTCATACCAATCTTCGTGGTGAAGCATTTTAAACACAAAAATTATATGTATTTTCTAAATATTAAAATAACTCTGGATAACGTTCTATAAAAAAAATGATTTTACAAATTTATCACCAGCTCAGATTATTGCAATAAACTTAACTCAATAAAGTTTAACTCAGATTCTTGCTATTTCATAGTATTCTTCCTTTTATATAATCCTTGGAAAGAACAAAAATATTAAGTATGTTGTTTTAACAAAAAACTTACCTTTTAGTTAAAAATTAATTTAAAAAGTATTTAATCATTGTGATTTATTCAGCTAAATTTATTGGATTGGAAATAATTAAGAGGATATTTATTAGTTAATACACATATTGGGATATTATATAAATTTAAGATTTCTTGTACAAATTTTAAATTGTCTTTAATCATTAGTAATTTAGCTTATTAAAACATCATCGGCTTAATTTAGTAATTAAACTCATGAACTTTTAATAAACGGATTGACTTAGTGATATGGTTTTTTATATTTAGTAATATCAAATGAAAAATAAGCTAAACGGATGTTTTATTAGCTAAACGGATTGGCTTAATGCTATGGATTTTTATATTTGGCAGTGTCAAATGAGAAGTAATAAGAAACGATTGACTTAGTTAATTTTAATTTGCTAAACTAAATGGAATTGATTTAGTGCTATGGATTTTTGGTAAGATCAAATGAGAAATTGAAGCAAAACTGTTTACATAGTGCAAATATTTGGCTGCCAAATGAAAAGAGATGAAGTTATTAAGCTAAATGGATTGATTTAGTGTTATTGATTTTTATATTTAGTAATGTCAAATGAGAAGAGAGATTATATTAATGAGCTAAATGGATTGACTTTGTGCTATGGATTTTTATATTTAGTAATGTCAAATGAGAAGTAGAGATGAAGTTAATGCTTAACGGATTGAATTAGTGCTATGGATTTTTATGTTTGTTAATGTCAAGTGAGTAAACCAAAAGTAATAATGTACTCTGTAATGTGACAATCTGCTTTGTTACCACTTAAGAAGCAATTTCTATAGAATAGATCAAATATAATGAAAATAATTTGAGGCGGTATAGATCTTGTGCTTGAACCTCACCTATTCAGGATATCTTCGAAGGCGATTTATAAGTGTGATTTATATTTAATGTTCTTGTAAGTAGTTTTAGACTGTATTAGTAGCAAGCAACTTATTAATTGTAAGTACTTTTATATATTATAATTGTAGATAGATATTTATGGTCTAATAATTTATTCCTTCATGCCAATTTTCATTGCGAAACATTTTTAATACAAAAATTATGTCTTTTATTTAATTTCTTTAATTAAATTAAATTATGTCTTAACATGTTTAATACAAAAGTCTTTTCAAATATTAAAACATTCTGCATAAATTTCTATAAAAAAAAGTATATACAAATCAAACTTATCAGCAGCGTAGTTTTATCATTCCAGTTTTATGATTCCGAAATCAGAAGAATTGGTAAAAGTAGAAATCATGAAATTCAAAGTAAGGCGAATTATATGTTTTACATTTTATAAGAAAATAATTAAATTCTCATGTACATTAACTGTTCAATTTCACCACTCAAAATAAAATTAAAATTCAGTCGCTAACAGAGATAATCAGATGGTATTTTGAATAATAATAATTGGTATCATTGTAGACAGATAGCTTTGCTTTTCTTTAAATTCCTTATTTAATGATGTTTAGTAAGCAACTCAAAATTTATGTCACAATCCTGAAAAATCAATGCAAACTTATTTATATTACATGTAAAAATAGAAGAAACCAATAATTAAACAAAAATAAACCTCGATTTCTCTCGTTTAGTTGCAAATTTTCAGTTGTTAGTCTTAAGTCATAAAAGACTAAGTTCTTTTTTTTATTATTCTCCATTTTTTTTTTTTTTATTTCTTTTCAAAAAAATAGTTAATTAATTTAATAAAAATTATGACGCATGGCAACTAGCCTTATTTAATTTACTGTAGTATATTTAAATTACTCAATGTTTCAAAAAATTCCATAGGATTTCTAACGATAATTAAAATTAAACAGTAAAAAAAAAAAATACGTAATGTAGCTTATTTAAAATAATTGATTTCGTTTCTTTCATATTTCTTACAGGAAATAAAACGTTATGTTAAATAAACTTAGCTGTGAAATAAATACTTCAAAATAAAAATAAAAAAATTCAAATAATAATAAAATGTGTATCCATAATAAATAAGAAAACAGCTAACAGTATATTTTTTCTCAAACTGAGAAACAAATATACAATTAGTTATTTGTCAAACAATGTAATTTAAAATAATGTATTTTATTTTCACATTTCTTACAAAGAAATCAATTGCTATGTTAAATGAATTCATGGAATAAATAACATGATAATATTCAAAAATATAAAATGTATAATAATAATAAAAAAGAAAATTATCAAAATAATAAATATTTAATTAATTGAATACAATAAAATTCAGAAAACTCCATATTTAAAACTGACTTTAAAAGATGTTTATTTGGTTATATTTGCTAAAAATAATAGTTCTGATTAAAATGAAATTTGTGATTGTTGCCATTCCTTTAATTAATAGTTAAAAACTGACAATATTCAAATAATATGAAATATTGAATTGAATATTATAATATTCAAATAATATAAAATGTATAACAATAATAAAAAAATTCTCGAAATAATAAATATTAATTAATTGAATAAAAAAATCCATATTTAAAATTTACGTTTAAAAACATTGTTTATTTGGTTATATTTGTTAAAAAAGAATAATTGTAAATAAAATGAAATTCGTGATAGTTTCATTTCCTTTAATTAAAAATTGATAAAATTGTGCACTTTTATTACTATATACCCTGCAAATATCAATCGGGCCTATTTTAATTAACTGAAAATACAAATTTAGTATTTTCTTATCAACCAATAGTTTATGTATGTTATTGTTTCTAAAACATTTTGCATTTGGATGTAAAAATATGAGTTGAAAATATTAACCTAACACTATTTACGTCTTCTTACATTGCAAAATACTTTTAGGTGATTCGATTCTGTATTTCAACATACTAAAATGAGAAATTCAAACCAAATATTCAATAAAATAGTAAAATTTTCTAGTTTTTCAATAGTTTATAGTTAAGAAAGCTTAAATATTATTAGAATGCCAAGTGGCATGGTATATAAATATTTCAAAATATATTTATTCAATATTTGAATTCATGCGAAAGCTTATGATTATTTTTCGGTAGATATAGTGAAAAGATATGTTTGGAAACACGTAGTCACTGGTTTAATATGTATTCCATGGTAAAAAAATTGAATTGAATTCAAGCAATTTCTGTTATGATTTTATGAACATATCTCAGAAGAAAAAAGATGTAAAATTGTGGAAAGTAATAAAAGGGTAAAAATATATACATTTTTTAAAGTGAAATTACGTATTCTTTGTTATTATACACTGAAGTGACAAAAGTCATGGGATACCTCTTAATATCGTTTCGGCCCTCCTTTCGCCCGGCGAAGTGCAGCAACTCGACGTGGCATGGACTCAACAAGTCGTTAGAAGTCTTCTGCAGGAATATTGAGCCATGCTGTCTCGGTAGACGTCCATAATTGTGAAAGCGTTGATGGTGCAGGATTTTGGGCACGAACAGACTTCTCGATGATGTCCCATAAATGCTCGATGGGATTCATTCGGGCGATCTAGGTGGCCAGATCATTCGTTGGAATTGTCCAGAATGTTCTTCAAACCAATCGCGAACAGTTGTGGCCCGGTGACATGGCGCATTGTCATCCATAAAAATCCCATCGTTGTTTGGGTACATGAAGTCCATGAATGGCTGCAAGTGATCTCCAAGTAACTGAACATAAGCATTTCCAGTCAATGTTCGGTCCAGTCGCACCAGAGGATCAAGTCCATTCCATGAAAAACAGCCCACACCATTACGGAGCCACCACCAGCTTGAACAGTGCCTTGCTGACAGTTTGGGGCCATGGCTTCGTGGGGTCTGCGCCACACTCGAACCCTACCATCAGCTCTTACCAACTGAAATCGTGACTCATCGGACCAGGCCACGGTTTTCCATTCATCTAGGGACCAACCGATATGCTCACGTGCCCACGAGAGTCGCTGCAAGCGATGTCGTTCTGTCAGTAAAGGCACTCGAGTCGGTCTTCTGTTGGAATAGCCCGAGAAAGCCAAATTTCTCGGCACAGTTCTAACAGACAAGTCCCTTGTACGTCCCATTGATTTCTGCGGTTATTTGACGCAGTGTTGCTTGTCTGTTAGAATTTACGACTCTTTGCAGACGTCGCCGGTCTCGGTTGTTAAGTGCAGGCGGTCGACCACTGCGCTGTCCATGGTGGGATGTTATGCCTGAAATGTCATACTCGGCACACTCTTGACACAGTGGATCTGGGAATGTTGAATTCCCTAACGATTTCCGAAATGGCATGACTCATGCGTCTAGCTCCAACTAACATTCCGCGTTCAAAGTCTGTTAATTCCCGTCGTGCGGTCATCATCACGTCAAAACCTCTTCACATGAATAACCTGAACAGAAATGAAAGCTCTGCGAAAGCACTGCGCATTTATACCTGTTCTACGTGATGCTGCTGTCATCTGAAAATTTGCATATTGCTATCCCATGACTTTTGTCACTTCAGTGTATAGTATGGCTATACAAATGTTAAGTCAAGTACATCTACCTATTAGTATCTGCATGTTAAATAAATCGATTTAATTGCAACTTCTTTTTGCTAATTTTCTCGAAAATTTAAAAAAAAATTCCAAAATAATTTAAAATCACTGCATGGTATTTCTTTTATTTTGATATTGATATGTTAATATTTTAGTATGGACCGAGTGATTAGTGCTGTGGCGCTAGGTGTCACAGTTTTCGGGTGCGAGATCCTTTGCGTGCTATGGATGTTTGTGGGATTTGGAATCTAAGAAAAGACTGACAACCATACCCTATAAAAAGCGAGCGTCACGGAACCATGTCTGACTTTTACTGTTCTGACCATGTCTCCTAGGGGGTGTTCCATCAAAAAAAAAAAAAAAAAAAAAATGCCACCTCTCTTTATATCCTTCGATGAGACCACATGAGGGCTCGGACATCTAGTCTATATGTTACTGTCTACCAGGTGGGATAAGAAATAACGTATTTTAATATCTTTGATGAGATAATAATTATATAGTAATCACTATATTTATGTAAAAGATTAACTCAAATACGTCTGCTACATTTGCAGTTAAAATGAGAAAGAAAAAAAAAAATGAGAAAAGGTATTTGCTTATTTATTTTACTAAACATTTTATTATATTAATACTAACATCCGTACATTTTGTAACATATATATATATATATTTATATACACACTCATGTCCACAAATTAACGATAATTCAGAATCACACAGAAATTGAACTCTAAAATAAAAATTTCACCTGTAGAATTATCACACACATCTTGAAGAAGAATATGCAAATTACAGGAAACCACCAGATGGCGCGGATAGTACGTCACAATGACGAGAGTGTAAGAGAGAGGTATATAAGGAATGGTGGCAAAGAAGTAAAATTGTTCACAAGCGCTTTAAAAGCCTTTCAGTGCAATAACCGCATAGTTATGGCACAAAGGCAGCATTTGGATGATTTTTTACGTGGTAGAATTATCGGACGACTGTAATGTGGACGTACCCAGCTGGAAGTATCCGAGGAACTTGGAATCGCCCAGAGTGTCATCTCCAGGCTTTGGCAACAATTCCAAGATGATGGTAATGTGAGTAGATGTTACAGCACAGGTCGCCCCCGAGTTATAACGCCGAATGAGGACCGGTATTTAGCCAAAAGAAACAGACGGAGCACAGCATCAGACCTGTCTTGTCAGCTCTCTTCAGCTACCGGTACGACAGTTTCAAGGCAGACCGTGTACAGACGCTTAGGGAACATTGATCTATATGCTCGTAGGCCTGTCAGATGTGTTCCACTTACCGCAACTCACTGTCACCTGCGATTAACCTGGAGTAGAGAGCATGCATTGTGTACACCGCAACAGTGGTCTTGTGTGATGTTTTCCGACGAGTCCAGGTTTAATTTGCAGTCTGGTTCTCGCCGGACTTTCATATGGAGAGCGCCAGGTACCCGTTACCACCAAGAGAACACCATTGAACGACACCGTTACGGTGGTGCAGGATGGCTCGTTTGGGGAGGAATTATTCTTGGTTCCAGAACTGACCTGCATGTTCAGAGTGTAACGATGACAGGCCCCATCTATCGGGATGTCATTCTGGAACAACATGTACGTTTGTTTTTGGGGCACCATGGGTGCTGAATTTCTGTTTATGGATGACAACGTCCGTGCTCACCGTGCAAACATTGTAGACGAATGCCTTCAATTGAAGGATATCACCCGTATGGATTGGCCAGCATACTCACCGGACTTGAATCCAATAGAGCATGTGTGGGATATGCTTGCCCGACGAATTGCAGCCCGTCAACCCCTCCCACCTGTCAACCGGAACTTCGGAGGGCATTGCTTGATGAGTGGTGTTATATTCCCCAAGATCAGATTGATAATTTGATACTCAGCATGCCTAGGCGTTGTAAGGCCTGTATTGCATCCTCCGGGAGACATACTCCATATTAACCATCATACTAACCATGTTATACTGTTTTTTGTAAAATAGGTTCTTTTTTGAAATTTGCTCCAGGGAGTAAAAATCGCAATTTTTATTAATTATGTCAAACATATAGCATCTTTTTGCTCTTTACCTTTTGTTTAATAAATAGACTTTACAAATAAGTCAAATTTGTTTTTTGCTTCTGTCTCTTTCTTTGCCTGAACTTCATTATCCATTAATTTATGGACATGAGCTGGACTTAATTTATCCAACCTATCCATACAAATATCTTGCTATATATATCAAGAATATATAGCAAGATATTTGTATGGATGCAGGTTGGATTACTACAAACATTTATTCTACAACATTCGAAATTTAAAATTTTTCCTCTCTCTATTATTTTTAATAAGATTAAAACTGTCAGTTTCACTGTAAAATTGTACCACTTTCCTCAACCTCCCAATATTCACAAAAAAAAATAAAAAATGAAAAAAAAAAAAACCGATTAATCAAAATGTGGATTAACTAGGGAAACTATTGTTTATTTTTTTATTTTTTATTTATTTATTTCCATAAGTTTAATTTTTTTATATAAGTTTTTAACAGCCTCTTATTAAATAAAAAAATCAAGAAGATAAAAATTGTCAAAAAGTGTAATCAAAATACAGATTAATTAAATAATGTAATAGTATATACGTGTTGTATAAGGCATTAATATATACAAGAAATCAGAGTCAAAATTTTAAGAATATCCTGAAATAAAGACATACTATTTAAATATGAAAGCTATGGACTTTCTATAGATGAGAAAGACATCTGAATTGAAAACTGAATTGCGAATTAAAAACATTTCCCCATTTATTCGTGTATCACCATAAAAGGAAATCAAAAATTCAATAAAAAACAAAATAAAAGTATAACATATAACCTGACATCACGAACAGATAATGTTTTTGACTCTTCAATAACACCAGATATCTATTTATCTCAAAGTGTATTTTATTTCGAACAGCTCCATTCTTCTTTTTTTTGTAATTTTATTTATTTATTTATTTATTTTTATTATTTTTTACTTTTTTAGGGGGTGAGGGAGAAGAATGGGGTGGATAAACCAGTGAAGCGATTGGACTGCAAAGAAAAAGGATCGCTCCAATAATTTGACCACAAGCTAAAATATTTGCTCTCGCCAAATTTAGTGTTCGAAATCGTTCGAAGAATGGGAAATAAATTCGAATTTTTTTTGTTATTATTGTTATTATTTTCCCATCCCCTGCCCCTATATATATATATAAATTTGAAGTTTTGTTCGTTTCGGACAGTATGTGGACAATCCCCCTTTTTTTTTTTCGTAAAGAAAATAAGAGGGAATAGGGGGAGGGGCAAAGGAATAAAAAGAATTGGCGGAAAAGAAACAGCTGGTCGCCATTTGGCGATGAAATGAAAAAAATGGCGCAACAAAAATGGCGAAGAACTACAACAACAACAAAACAGTAAGGGGGCAAAAGGAAAAAAATAGAATAAAATAAAGAACAACACCACCAAAAAAAGAATAAGGGAAGGGGGTGTTCTTGGGGTCTCTGGCAATGTTCCATCCATGCCCGGGCATTGGGGTCTTGGATGCTGCAAGAATAAGTTGGGTTGAGGGTTGGGATTGACGAGCGTAGAGCAATAAACGAAATAGCGAAAGCTACTTGTCATTGTTTTATCGGTTGCTGCCACAGTGCCAGACGTGTCTTAACGTGTTTATTAAGATGAAGTAAAGCGCCGAAAACGTTATTCCTGCTAACATGCTTACGGCGTTGATCTCTAAATTGATTTAAAGTAAAGTAATGGATGTAAATTGTGGGTGGAAGATTTGTGTGAAGCATTTGTGGATCTTGAGAAGATGGATGTTCTAGAAAATGTTTCTAACAACCAAGAAAGAAAACACATTTTTTTTTCTAAAATAATTTTTTTAGCGCATCCTGTATTATAAGTATGCTAAGTGTTAAAATTTATATCATTAAATAAATATCGTCACGTTTGTTTTATTTAATATATTATGCTTTTTTAAATGTTACTGAATTTTAAAGAAATTATTTGGTATAATTAATATTCATTGGAATTTTAATATTTTTATGTTGAAAATAAACATAATAAAAAATAAGCAATTAACTTATTGACTTATTCTTCATTTTTTTTAAATATTTATTTCTCGTCGATATTTCATTTATTTTGCTTAAAATAATTTTCAATTTTTATATAAATGCGTGCTTACCATAAATAAATTCGAGTATTTATTTTTTACAATTCATTATTTTATATTTTTCATAAGTATATATTTATTTATAATTTAATTAATATAAAATAAGTGTGTGTAACTGTTTACTATAAAGGAACTTTTCATCATTCTGCATTTTTTATATTGTATTTCCATAGATAACACGTAATAGTTTGTACGTTTGCTATTACAAAAAGTATATGAAAAAAAAATTTTCATTAATAAATACAGATATCGCTAGCTACAAATCATGGTTTGAATTAAAATCCTACTTTTTACATTAAAAAAGGGTCTGCTTTTTATTAAACTAACTACCTGTATTAATTGATTATTTAAAAAAATCGAAATTATGTTTGAAATTTAAAAAATAAAATATTAGACTCTTGTATATATTTTAAGCACGATAAATTTGTAGGGTGAAATGTCCTTCAGTTGCGCTCAATGAGGAGGATCCAAACCTCATTAATCGCACTATGCAGGAAGATCGATCAATGGCACAATGTGACTCTAAGCAATTTACAGCGTGCACTATATGGTGTATGCGCCTAAGTAACGTTTGTTTTCACTACTCTACCATTCTAATAACGAATGACTTAAGTGTAAGTCTCTGAAACGATATATTTTGTACGAATATTTTGATTTGATTATAAGTAAATATTAGTAAATAAATGATTATTATATTTGATGAATAGTAAATAAATTAATAATATTTATAGATAAGTAATAATAATAACTTCTTCATTGACGCAATTACCCCATGGTGGAGCAAGCCAGTCTGCCTGCTGGCAGATTTCGAGACAGATGTTTTTTATGGGGTAGGATTTTCAACCCAAAGCTTTACAGTCATATTAGACCACGACCTACGATTTAAAGTGAACTGCACTGTCGGGACTCGAACCCTATGGGATCGAGCGCTAGTCGCTCGACCAGTAGACTCCAAATAACAATTGCTACGTTTTTTTAGTAAAATTTTAAAATGTTACATAAAATTTAGAAAAACATAAAGATACATGACCAATATAATGCCACAAGACTTATTATTATTTCCCACATAGTCTTAGAGTTTTGTGTAAAATGGCTGCGTAAGAAAATGACTTTATACATTGTAACTATACAATAACATTCCCAATATAGACAGCAGATAAAATAATCTCGCAAGTAAAAAGTCTTGCATCCCTATTATCAAAATTCTTTAATAAATTTCTTGTTAAAAGACAGCAGAATTCTTTCTTTCACCATCTATGGAATTAAGACATAATTTAGAAGCAAGACCATAATCCGTTTTTCCATCCATTGCTTGTTAGCGGGTATGTTCCTCAATTAGGTCATTAAAATTTACATCATAAATTATCTCTTTTGATCCCAGTACTAGCTTATTAAAATACTACTTCTCAGCTCTTGGATTTTATTTACTGGGAAACTTATTTAATAGGCAATGAGGAGTCATTTTTCATTCATTTCAGTCTAGATGTCCATTTTTTGGGGTTAGGCTTAATTATAGTCCTCAAGGTTGGATTCTGGACCTAAAAGGTTGCCCAACAACATGTGGTTTTAAACTGCAATAATTGCCACTGTGGTGAAGAAAGGATATTTTTTTATTTATATAAATGATTTTAATTATGGTTCGTTTTTTGTTTAATTACATCAAAGGTTTGATAAAATGTTAAGTATATACTATTTTCCACACCAAAGAATGATAACTTCTACCAAGACTAATTGAAATATTGAATAGAAAATAAAAATCAAGTCTTTAAGAAAACAGTTTTATTTTCCAGGCATTATTAGTTCATAAACAAAAAAAAATTCTGTAAAATACAACAAACTATAGTACAACTTTTTGTACAAATACAAAAAAAAAGTAATTGAAATATGGACTAGAATATAAACAACAAACAAAATTAAAAAATTAAAATTTATCCTCTAACTGATGTTTCTTCACCAAATGGGATTTAATTTTTGAATTAATATTTAATTATTTATAATTACTACTTTTATATTTATTATTATTATAATTACTACTTATTTTATAATTTATAATTACTCTAGCGTAATAATAGATAAAATTGTACTATCTAGTAATATGGTTTGAAATAATATTCTATTGTAATAAAAATTTAAACTATGCTCTCTAGTAATATTAATCAAAATTGTGCTCTAAAATAATAATAGCTAAAATTCTGCTCTAGTATATTAATATTAGTTGAAATTCTGCTCTTTAATAAGCGTATGATACAAAAATCGAAGGGCATCCCATCTGTATTTTATTTTAATTACCTTTCTTATTGTTGCCTTTAAGTGAATAGCGGAATCAATGTATTTATTTTTAAGAGGATGATTATTTGATTAAAAATGAATCATTTTCAAAATTTTATCTTTCCATTCGGTTGAATATTTTTATCCGCTTGAAATTTATCGGTCAATATTTCAATTATCTCAAGGGTGATCAATAAGTCAGTCGCTAAACGATATTTGATACATTTTTGTACTTAATTTATACAAAATGGGAAAATAACCCTTTGCATTTGATTTCAAATACTCATAATTTAAGCATATTTGTTTCTATTTAAAAAACTATAGATATTGCAACAGTATCTATCTTGTAGTTCATGGTAACTTATATGGAATATAACATAATCATTTTGTTTATATATATTTCTAATACTTTTTTTCTAATGCAGCTGGCAAACACTTAGACACTGATGCCTTAAGGCAAGCTCTGCACAAACGTTACTTACTTAACCAGGAGATGCGTATAGCTTGAAAATAAGCTGCGGACGCCGAGTAACAATGCCCCCTCAACACTCTACGATCCTGTTAGACGGGACCTACGGTTTTAAAGTGGATTCCGAACCACTACAAACATTCATGGCACCACAGGGACTCAAACCCAAAACCTGTGGTACCGAGCACCAGAGCGCTAGTCACTCTGCCATCAGGCCCTATATATTTCTAAAATAAAAAGTAATTGAAAAATAAAAATATTATCTACAAAACGTATATTTAAAAAAAATTAAGACCTTAATAAAGAATTTAAGGTAAAAAAATTAAGAAAAATATATTTTTTAAAATTTTAAACATCCTTCTTTGTTTATTTAAGAACCACAACAGCAATCGAAATATGCGGAAATTAAAATATCGCTGATGATTTACAGATTCGACTAACTCGTGGTCTGGTAGAATAGTAAGTAGCTAACGTGTAGAACTTGGGTTCGGATTCCCTGTAGGTGGCTATTAAACTTACTGCCTTCAGAAAAGAGAAGATTCATTAGCGATTGCGATATTGTAGGTAAAACGTCCTAAATTGATAATAAAGCTGTATGAGGAGAGGTTTTCGGTTTTCTTCATGGGATATTTTTTTTTTTTTTTGTCCCTTTTGATATACTTTCCTCATAGCTCGTCAGTGGGTTGTTCGTGGAACATAAGATCAATCTATGTTCAACAAAAATTTCCAAACAGAATTTGCGGAAAGTAAGTTTATTGTGTTTTCTTTTTGGATATAAATTCGCATGCGAATATATAAAAATTTATATAAAAATAAATCTACATAAAGTTTCTAAAATAAATAAATAAAAAAAAAATAAATAAATAAATAAAAAATAAATCTACGTAAAGTTTATTTTATTATAGAGCTTTCTTTGTTACTGATGTTAAATTAACCTTATTTGACCATTACTCCTGTAATATTCCTTTAAAATATTGAATTTGTAAATTTTCGCATATATGATATTACAATATGGGGCCTGATGGCAGATTGACTAGTGCTCTGGCTCTCGGAGCCACAGGTTTCAGGTTCGAGTCGTGCGGTTCCAAGGATGCTTGTAGTGGTTTGGAATCCGCTTTAAATCAAGTCCCGGTCTAAAACGACTATTACTACACTACACCACATCAATGTGCCTACAGGTGAGTTGCCCCTTTACAGTTTGGGAATTATGTGGGCGAGAAGAAGTCTGACCGAGCTCTATGATTCTGTACGGTCATATGAGACCGGACCTACGGCTTTAAAGTGGATTCCGAACCACTACAAGCATCCATGACACAGCCGGGACTCGATCCCGAAATATGTGACATCGAGCGAAAAAGAGCGCGTTGGCCACATCACCATAAAAAAAGAAAGCATTTCCTGTTTAAACATCAACCATTTTTCTTGTAACAAATCATATTTTTTTTTATTACAGAAATTAAACGAAAATTATTTAGCCTTTAGTAATAAAATTAATTAATAATTTTCTGGAAGATTTATTTAATTGTAATATTATATTATTGTATTATATTACACATACATGTTATTGATTAAAAATTTCTCAATTTAAAGGCACTATTTTCAACAACTTTTTCTTTTCGTTAAATTCATATTCCTGTTGACTATTCTTCAAAAATCCTCACAGACAAATAAATATTTTTGAAAAATGCACGCAGTCTCGACAAAAACATGCATTGTTTAATTTATTTATTAAAAAAGATTTCTCAAAATTGTAATTATTCAACTGACTTTTACTAATTCTTCCGAAACGAACTGCAAGGAAAAAAACTGCTAATTTTCAGTGCAGTCATCATTAAAATTCTGAGTAAATCCTTCAAGAAAAATTAACCCCTTTCGTAAAATTCTTATTCATCCCCGAACGTTTTCAAAAACCACTAAACTACAACAGCAGCTAACCTTTTCCGCCACACTAGTTCGACGAAACAATTTATAGCGAAAAACGTCTTTAAAAACATTTTAAAAGAAAAGCTTAAAAGACAAGCTCATTACAAGAATATTTCTCCTTCAACGAAAACTCACGTATTTGATTTCTAAGAAATGATGAATGCACGCAGACTAACAATGCCCTTTTCTTTTCTCTGCCCAGAAACAAAACTTGAATATTGTTTCAATTTTAAAAAGAGTTTCTCTGCCATAACTAAAACGAGCTAAATTATTATAGTCAGTCAGTATGCATGACCGAAGGCGAACAGAAGAAGCCTTTTTGCAGTATTCAGAGTTAGTTTTTTTTATTTATTATTATTAATTGTATCATTTAATTTTTGTTCTCGGTATTCATATTTTTAAGATGTATTTATTCTCAAATAATAATCAAGAGAAATAATGATAATTAAAAGAAATAATAATTAAAAGAAATAATGATCAAGGGAACTGAATGCACGATTTATGAAGACTAATGTGGATAACTCCTTTTAATATTTAAAAGTAATAATTAAAATAGATTTACTGTGGTTGAAAAAAAGAAACGAATTTTAAAAACTGGAAAATTTTGATTATTAATTGAAATCGTGTTTTAAAAATAGTTCTTACTTTATTGAAAATTTTTTCCTCTTGTAATTAATGAATGGGTTTGATGAAATGATATCAAACAATTTTAAAAATTAAATCTAAAGATTGCAATTATTGTTTCGGACTGAAATGTATTATGTTTTACTTTTTTTTTTATTGTTATTGAATCTGTCGAATTGAAATGCTTTTTTTTTTTTTTTTTTTTGCATGCTTTTTTCTTTCAAATGTATCATATTATAAATGTATCATTTTTAAAATAATATAAGGAACTGAACGTAACTATTGAACCTGAAATTGTTATCCGATGAAAAATACTATAAAAATTCATTATTTAATGAAGAACTAATTTGAATTGAACTTTTCTTTCTCTGCAGAGAAAGTGGAGGAATCTACTTTAAACTACACATTCTCGTTCTATTATGATTGTAAAGCATTGGACGTAGAACTAAATACCCTACCCGTAGAAAAGAAAATCTTCTGATTCAGAATCTGTTAGAAGACCAACTGCCACAGCTCACCATGTGGCTTTTCCGCCATTTAAGAATGGTCTGGCGTGTCGCTCTTATGTACACGAGGGCAAAATAGACCGGCACCTACAGTTTAAAGTGGATTCTGAACCACTATCAAACATCCATGCCACCACCAGGATTCGAAACTGGAGTACTAAAGATCAAAGCGCTAGTAACTTTGCAACCAGGCCGCTCGAAATTGAAGATGAATGCATTTCAAATTTAAATGATCGTTAATTTTCTCTGATTCGAATCCATTTTCTTGTAACAAATCGGTTCTTTATTTTTTCATTAAAGAATTATTAAATAAAATCATTGAGCTTTTTTAATAAAAATAATTTAATTTGAAATTCTATTAAACACGTTACTAAAAATTATCATTTTAAAGATATTTTCAACAGCAGTTTCTTTCAACTCATACTCACTTTGAATATTCTTTAAAAATCTTCGCAGACAAAAAAAATTATTTTAAAAGTACGCATTTTTCTTCTTTGAAAATACACGCAGTCTCGAAAAAGGCATGCATTGTTAATTTATTTATTAAAAAAGGTTTCTCAAAACTGCAATTATTCAACTGACTTTTACTTATTATTCCGAAATGAACTACAAGAAAAGAAACTGCTAATTTTCGGTGAAGTCATCATTAAAATTCTAAACAAATCCTTCAAGAAAAAATTAACCACTTCTGCAAAATTCTTATCCATCCCCCGAACGTTTTCAAAAACCACTAAACTACAACAGCACGAACCTTTTCCGCCACACTAGTTCGACGAAACAATTTATAGCGAAAAACGTCTTTAAAAACATTTTAATTGCGTAAAAGACAAGTTCATTACAAGAATATTTCTGCTTCAACGAAAATCGATTTTGATTTCTAAGAAATGATGAATGCATGCACACTAACAATGCACTTTTCTTTTCTCTGCCTAGAAACAAAACTTGAATATTGTTTAAATTTTAAAAGAGTTTCTCTGCCATAACTAAAACGAGCTGAATTATTATAATCAGTCAGTATGCATGACCGAAGGCGAATACAAGAAGGATTTTTGCAGTATTCAACTTTACTTTTTTTTTATTATTATTGTTAATTGTATCGTTTAATTTTTGTTCTCGCTATTTAGATTTTTACGATGCATTTATTCTTAAATAATGATCAAGAGAACTGAATGCACGATTTATGAAGACTAATGTGGATAACTCCTTTTAATATTTAAAAGTAATAATTAAAATAGATTGTACTGTTATTAAAAAATAAAGATGAATTTTAAAAAAGTGGAAAATTTTTATTAATAATTGGAAGTCATATTTTAAGATAGTTCTTTTTATCTTACTTTTATTTAAAGTTTTTCGTCTTATAATTAATGAATGGATTTTATGAAATGATATCGAACAATTTTAAAAATTCATTCCAAAGATTGCTATTATTGATTCGGAATGAAATGGTTTATGTTATTTTATTTATTATTGCATCTACCGAATTTAAATACATTTTTGTATCATTATTTTATTTTAAATGTGTAAATGTATCACTTGAAAATAAATTCAAATAATTGAAGATAGCTGTTGAATCTTATATTGTTATCCGAGATAAAACAATATAAAAATTCATTATTTGTTGATTTTAATAAAGAACATTTATTTTCTCTTTACCATCCCTGAGAATAAATAAGGTTAACTTTGATTTCAATGCTAATTATTAAATTGATGGCGTCAAATTCCATTTATGTACTGCATGAACAACCGACAGTACAGTAGAGGATAAGTGCTGGTTTTCAGAAGGACTTTCAGTGGTAACAATCAGTCATTCGTGAATTCCATAGGTTTGGTTTGTCACTCTTCGGTCTATCTTGGGCACACGAGGGCTAAACAGACTGGGACCTACAGTTTAAAGTGGATTCCTGACCACTACAAACATTCATGGCATCGCCGATGCCCAAACCCGACACATGTAGTATCGTGCGCCAGAGAGCTAGCCACTTACCCAGTCAGGCTCTAAAAGTGGTGGAATCCACTTTAAACTTATAGGCCCCTACTAAAATGATTGTAGAGCATTGGGCGTAGGGCAGAAATCTCTATCCTGTAAAATATAAACAACTCTTCTTTCGTAATCTGTCAGTAGACCGACGGCCACAGTTCGTCATGGGGTTCTTACACCATTGAAGAAGATTGCATTTGAAATTTAAATTATCATTAATTATATCTGATTTGAATCCATTTTCTTGAAACAAATCAATACTTCATTTTTTATTAAAAGAAGTTAAACGAAAATTATTTAGTTTTTATCAATAAAATTTATTTAACAATTTTCTGAGGATTTATTTAATTTTAATATTCTAATAAACATGTAACTAAAAATTATCATCTTAAAAATACTTTCAACAGCAGTTGATTTCAACTCGTATTCATTTTGAATATTCTTTAAAATTCCTCACAGACAAATAAATATTTTTAAAAAATAAACTTTGTTCTTTTAAAAATACACGCAAATTGACAAAAACATGCATTGTTTAATTTATTTATTAAAAATATTTCTCAAAACTGTAATTATTCAACTGACTTTTACTAATTCTTCTGAAACAAATTGTAAGAAAAAGAACTGCTAATTTTCAGAGCAGTCATCATTAAAATTCAAAGCAAATCCTTCAAGAAAAATTAACCGCTTTCGTAAAATTCTTATCCATCCCCGAATGTTTTCAAAAACCACTAAACAACAACAGAAACGAATCTTTTCCGCCATACTGAGTCGGCGAAACAATTTATAGCAAAAACATCTTTAAAAACATTTTAATTGCGTAAAAGACAAGTTCATTACAAGAATATTTCTGCTTCAACGAAAACTCACGTATTTGATTTCTAAGAAACGATGAATGCACGCACTAACAATGCCCTTTTCTTTTCTCTGCCTAGAAACAAAACCTGAATATTGTTTAAATTTTTAAAAAGAGTTTCTCCGCCATAACTAAAACGAGCTGAATTATGATAGTCAGCCAGTATGCATGACCGAAGGCGAATAGAAGAAGCATTTTTGCAGTATTCACCTTTTAGTTTTTTTTTTATTATTATTATTAATTGTATCGTTTAATCTTTGTTCTCGGTATTCATATTTTTACGATGTATTTATTCTTAAATAATGAAGAAATAATGATCAGGAGAACTGAATGCACGATTTATGAAGACTAATGTGGATTACTCCTTTTAATATTTAAAAGTAATAATTAAAATAGATTGTATTGTTATGTAAAAAAAGAAATGAATTTTAAAAATGGAAAATTTTGATTCATAATTGGAAATCGTGTTTTAAAAATAGTTCTTACTTTATTGAAAGTTTTTCTTCTTGTAATTAATGAATGGATTTTATGAAATGATATCAAACAATTTAAAAATTCGTTTTTAAAGATTGCAGTTGTTGATCCGGAATGAAATGGATCATGTTTTACTTCTTTTATTTATTATTGCATCTGCCGAATTGAAATACATTTTTTTGCCAGAGTCGTTTATTTTAAATATTGTAAATGTATCATTTGAAAATAAATTTAAGTTATTGAAGATACCCATTGAATTTTATATTGTTATCCGAAATAAAAATAGTATAAAAATTAATTATTTATTGATTTCAATACTTTTATTCTCTTGACTTAACCAGCGGCCTGGTGGTTAGTGGCTACTGCTCTGGCCTTTGGTACCACAGGTTTCAGTATCGAATACTGACGGTGGCATGGATGTTTGTTAGTTGTTCGGAATGCACTTTAAACTGTAGGTTCCAAGTCTAATTAGCCTAAAAAGTGTGCATGAAAGACAGTAGAGCAAAGAAACGTCACTAGAAGGAACGACAGTACAAAAAATTCGTGGTACTCCATTCTAGAAAATCCTGAGAACCTCTCCAGGAAGTCTACCAATCGATGGTTACGATGTCCTCTTGTTTCTGAAGACACTGATTTCAACTCAAATTCTGAAAGTGGGAACCTGTGCTCTTCTGTGCTTTCTTAAACAGCACAATTAAAGCTTTTATAACTATACTACATAATTTCAACCATTATTACTATAAAGCACAATTATTATTATCATTAGAAAAGAAATTCTGTCTATTGTAAAATACAATTTCAATTATTATTATTAAAGAGCAAAATTTCAGATTCATATAACTATAGAGCACAATTTCAGCTATTATTATTATAGAGCGAAAATTTTAAAAATAAATGTATCACAATTTATACAATTATTACACCACAATTTCAACTATTAATATTAATTAATGCACTATTTCAACTAAATATTAATTAACATAACATATTAAAATATACAATTTGAGCTATTATTACTAAAGAGTAGAATTTCAACAGGGCTGACAACTGTATCACGTAAAAAAAAAACATCTCCTATTTTGAATCTGCCAGTAAGCAGACGTCCTTGGCCCACCATGGGGAGTTGCGCCAATGAAGAAGAAATTCATTGCAAATTTAAATGACTATAATGATCTTTCTTTAAATGATTCGAACTATTTTTCCTTATAACAAATCAAAAGTTATTTTTTTATTAAATAAATTAAACGAAAATTACTTGGCTTTTTTAACAAAATGAATTTAATAATTTTCTGAGAGTCTATTTAATTGTAATATGCTATTAAACACACTTAGGTTATAGATTAAAAATTATTTTAAAGAGAGTATTTTCAGCAGCAGTTTCTTTCAACTCATATTCATCTTGAATATTCTTAAAAAGCTTCGCAGAAAAACAAATATTTTTAAAAACTACGCAATGTCTTTTTAAAAAAATCACTCTGCCTCGACAAAAACATGCATTGTTTAATTTATTTAATAAAAAAGATTTCTCAAAACTACATTTATTCAACTGACTTTTACTAATTCTTCCGAAACGAACTGCAAGGGAAAAAAACTGATAATTTTCAATGCATTCATCATTAAATTTTTAGCAAATCCTTCAGGAAAAATTAACCACTTTCATAAAATTCTTATCCATCCCCGAACGTTTTCAAAAACCACTAAACGACAGCAGCAGCGAACCTTTTCCGCCACACTAGTTCGGCGAAACAATTTATAGCGAAAAACGTCTTTAAAAACATTTTAATTGCGTGAAAGACAAGTTCATTACAAGAATATTTCTGCTTCAACGAAAACTCACGTATTTGATTTCTAAGAAACGATGAATGCACGCACACTAACAATGCCCTTTTCTTTTCTCTGTCTAGAAACAAAACTTGAATATTGTTTCAATTTTAAAAGAGTTTCTCTACCATAACTAAAACGAGCTGAATTATTATAATCAGTCAGTATGCATGACCGAAGGCGAATAGAAGAAGCATTTTAGCAGTATTCAACATTAGTTTTTTTGTTTTATTATTATTAATTGTATCGTTTAATTTTTTGTTCTCGGTATTCATATTTTTACGATGTATTTATTCTTAAATAATGAAGAAATAATGATCAAGGGAACTGAATGCGCGATTTATGAGAATAATGTGGATAACTCCTTTTAATATTTAAAAGTAATAATTAAAATAGATTGTACTGTTATTGAAAAAAAGTGAATTTAAAAAATGGAAAATTTTGATTAATAAATGGAAATCGTGTTTAAAAATAGTTCTTACTTTATTGAAACTTTTTCCTTTGTAATTAATGAATGTATTTTATGAAATGATATCAAACAATTTTTAAAACCATTCTAGAGTTTGCAGTTATTGATTCTGAATAAAATGGATTATGTTTCACCTTCTGTTATTAATTATTTCATCTGCCGAACTTAAATACATTTTTTTGTCTGAGTATTTTATTTCAAATGTATCATTCCATTATAAATGTGTCATTTGTAAATAAATATTAGCAATTGTAGATAGCTATTGAACCGTAAATATACGATATAAAACACTATAAAAATTAATTATTTATTTGACATTTAAATAAAGAGCTTTTGACGCTTAAGTTACAGTCACTGAGAATTGTCAATGTGTACGTTAAATAATTTTAGTACTAATTATTAAATTGATGATTTCATATTCCTTTTATGTATTTCATGAACAACCCACCGTTCAGTAGAGGGAAAACGATGCTTTTCAGAAGGAATTTGAAGGTGTGTGCATTTTAACAAAAACAATGCGTGTTTTATAAAATGTTTATTTACATTCGAAGATTTTTAAAGAATATCCAAAATGAATATGAGTTTGAAAGAAACTGGTGTTGAAAACTATATTTAAAATTATAATTTTTAGCAACGTGTTTAATATAATTTTAAAATTAATTTAATAATTTGAGGGTTTATTTAATTTTATTAATAAAAGCTAAATAATTTTTGTTTAATTTCTTTAGTAAAAAATTAAATGTTTTTTACAATAAAACGGTTCAAATCAGAGATAATTAATAATCACTTAAATGTGAAATGAATTATTCTTCAATGGCGGGGCGGCCTTAAGTCCGATTGACTAGCGCTCTGGCTTTTAATATCACAGACTCCAGGTTCGAATCCTTGGGGTGGCATAGATGTCAGTTAATGGTTCGGAATCCACTTTAAACCTTAGGTCCTGGTCTGTTTAGCCTTCATGTGCAATAAGATGACCGGAGAGCCACAATCCAAAACAGTCTTCACTGTCGGAAGTGCCCCATGATGAACGATGGCCGTCGGTCTACTGACAGATTCCAAAAACAGTCTTCAATGTCGGAAGTGCCCCATGCTGAACGATGGCCATCGGTCTACTGACAGATTCCAAAACAGTCTTCAATGTCGGAAGTGTCCCATGCTGAACGATGGCCGTCGGTCTACTGACAGATTCCAAAACAGTCTTCAATGTCGGAAGTGTCCCATGCTGAACGATGGCCGTCGGTCTACTGACAGATTCCAAAACAGTCTTCAATGTCGGAAGTGTCCCATGCTGAACGATGGCCGTCGGTCTACTGACAGATTCCAAAACAGTCTTCAATGTCGCAAGTGTCCCATGCTGAACGATGGTCGTCGGTCTACTGACAGATTCCAAAACAGTCTTCAATGTCGGAAGTGTCCCATGCTGAACGATGGCCGTCGGTCTACTGACAGATTCCAAAACAGTCTTCAATGTCGGAAGTGCCCCATGATGAATGATGGCCGTCGGTCTACTGACAGATTCCAAAACAGTCTTCAATGTCGGAAGTGCCTCATGCTGAACGATGGCCGTCGGTCTACTGACAGATTCCAAAACAGTCTTCAATGTCGGAAGTGCCCCATGATGAATGATGGCCGTCGGTCTACTGACAGATTCCAAAACAGTCTTCAATGTCGGAAGTGCCTCATGCTGAACGATGGCCGTCGGTCTACTGACAGATTCCAAAACAGTCTTCAATGTCGGAAGTGCCCCATGATGAACGATAGCCGTCGGTCTACTGACAGATTCCAAAAACAGTCTTCAATGTCGGAAGTGTCCCATGCTGAACGATGGCCGTCGGTCTACTGACAGATTCCAAAACAGTCTTCAATGTCGGAAGTGCCCCATGATGAATGATGGCCGTCGGTCTACTGAAGATTCCAAAACTGTCTTCAATATCGGAAGTGCCTCATGCTGAACGATGGCCGTCGGTCTACTGACAGATTCCAAAACAGTCTTCAATGTCGGAAGTGCCCCATGCTGAACGATGGCCGTCGGTCTACTGACAGATTCCAAAACAGTCTTCAATGTCGGAAGTGCCCCATGCTGAACGATGGCCGTCGGTCTACTGACAGATTCCAAAACAGTCTTCAATGTCGGAAGTGTCCCATGCTGAACGATGGCCGTCGGTCTACTGACAGATTCCAAAACAGTCTTCAATGTCGGAAGTGCCCCATGCTGAACGATGGCCGTCGGTCTACTGACAGATTCCAAAACAGTCTTCAATGTCGGAAGTGCCCCATGCTGAACGATGGCCGTCGGTCTACTGACAGATTCCAAAACAGGTGTTGTTTTCATTTTTACAGAGTAAGGTTTAAAGCCCTACGTCCTACGCTCTATATTCATATTAGACTGGAGCCTATAGTTTAAAGTGGATTCCACCACTTCCTCTGCAGCGAAGAAAAGTTCAATTCAAGTTAGTTCTTCAATAAATAATTTATCTTTACAGTATTTTTACTAAGATAACAATGTAAGTTTCAATAGTTATGTTCAATTGCTTATATTTATTTTAAAATGAGACATTGACAATATTATGATAAATTTGAAATAAAATACGCATGCAAAAAAAAAAACCCATTTAAATTCGACAGTTGCAATAATAAGTAAAAAAAAGTAAAACATAATCCATTTCATTCCGAATCAATAAACGCAATCTTTAAAACGAATTTTTAAAATTGTTTGATATCAATTCATAAAATATATTCATTAATTACAAGGAAAAACTTTCAATAAAATAAGAACTATTTTTAAACACGATTTCCAATTATTAATCAAAATGTTCCAGTTTTTAAAATTCATCTTTTATTTTTTTAAATAACAGTACAATCTATTTTAATTATTACTTTTAAATATTAAAAGGAGTTATCCACATTAGTCTTCATAAATCTTGCATTCAGTTCTCTTGATCATTATTTCTTCATTATTTGAGAATAAATGCATCTTAAAAATATTAATACCGAGAACGAAAATTAAACGACACAATTAATAATAATAATAATAATAAAAACTATAGCTGAATACTGCAAAAAATGCATCTTCTATTCACCTTCGGTCATGCATACTGATTGACTACAATAATTCGGCTCTTTTAGTTATGGCAGAGAAACTCTTTTTAAACTTGAAACAATATTCAAGTTTTGTTTCTAGGCAGAGAAAAGAAAAGGGCATTGTTAGTTTGCGTGCATTCATCATTTCTTAGAATCAAATACGTGAGTTTTCGTTGAAGCAGAAATATTCTTGTAATGAACTTGTTTTTTACGCAATTAAAATGTTTTTAAAGACGTTTTTCGCTATAAATTGTTTCGCATGAACTAGTGTGGCGGAAAAGGTTCGCTGTTGTTGTTGTTTAGTGGTTTTTGAAAACGTTCGGGGATGGATCAGAATTTTACAAAAGTGGTTAATTTTTCTTGAAGGATTTGCTCAGAATTATAATGATGACTGCACTGAAAATTAGCAGATTTTTGTCTTGTAGTTCGTTCATAAAAGTAAGTTGAATAATTACAATTTTGAGAAATCTTCTTTAAATAAATAAATTAAACAATGCATATTTTTGTCGCATGTATATGTATTTTTTAAAATTTTTATTTGTCTGTAAGGATTTTTAAGAATATCCAAAATGAATATGAGTTGAAAGAAATTTTGTTGAAAACAGTGTCGTTAAAATGATAATTTTTTTTGTAACGTGTTTAATAAAATTTAAAAATAAAATAAACCCTCAGAAAATTATTAAATTAATTTTATTAATAAAAGCTAAATAATTTTCGTTAACTATTTAATAAAAAAATGAAATGATTTATTACAGCAAAATGAGATCGAATAAGAGATAATTAACGATCATTTAAATTTGAAATGCATTCTTCTTCAATGGCGGAAGGCTTGGGGCCAAGTGGCTACGCTCTGGCTTATGGTTTCCTAGGTTTCAAGTTCCAATCCTGGCGGTACCATTGACGGTGGTTCGGAAACCATTTTAAACTGGGTAGGTCCCGGTCGGTTTGGCCTTCGCGTGCACAAGATTACCATAGAGTGGCAAACCAAAACCAAACCAAACCATTCTTCAATGGTTTAAGAGCCCCATGTTGAACCGTGGCCGTCGGTCTACTAACAGAATCCGAAACAGGAATTTTTCTTTTTACGGGGTGGACTTTTCAGCCTTACGTCCAATTTCTCTACAAACATATTAGACGGGGTCTAATTAGTTAGTTAGTTAATTAGACTATAGTTTAAAGTGGATTCCACCATTGTGCCTACAGAGAAAGAGAAATTCAATTCTGTTAGTTCTTAATCAATAAATAATTAATTTTTACAGTATTTTTACTCGGATAACAATGTAAGGTTCAATACTTATGTTCAATTGCTTGTATTTATTTTAGAATGATACATTTGAAATAAAATACGCATGCAAAACAATACATTTAAATTCGGCAGATGCAATAACAAATGAAAAAAGTAAAACATAATCCATTTCATTACGAATCAATAATTGCAATCTTTAGAATGAACTTTTAAAATTTTTGATATTATTTCATAAAATCCATTCGTTAATTATACGATGAAAACTTTCAATAAAGTAAGAACTATTTTTAAACACGATTTCCAAATATTAATCCAAAATTTTCCAGTTTTTCAAATTCATCTCCTTTTTTTTTTTCAATAACAGTACAATCTATTTTAATTATTACTTTAAAATATTAAAAAGAGCTATCCACATTAGTCTTCATAAATCGTGCATTCAGTTCTCTTGTTCATTATTTCTTCATTATTAAAGAATAAATACATCGTAAAAATATTAATACAGAGAACAAAAATTAAACGATACAATTAATAATAAAAATAAAAAAAACTAAAGCTGAATACTGCAAAAATGCTTCTTCTATTCGCCTTCGGTCATGCATACTGACTGACTATAATAATTCAGCTTGTTTTGGTTATGGCAGAGAAACTCTTTTTAAAATTGAAACAATATTCAAGTTTTGTTTCTAGGCAGAGAAAAGAAAAGGGCATTGTTAGTGTGCGTGCATTCATCATTTCTTAGAAATCAAATCCGTGAGTTTTCGTTGAAGCAGAAATATTCTTGTAATGAACTTGTCTTTTATGCAATTAAAATGTAAAGACGTTTTTTGCTATAAATTGTTTCGCCGACCCAGTGTGGCGGAAAAGGTTCGCTGCTGTTGTTGTTTAGTGGTTTTTGAAAACGTTCGGGGGATGGATAAGAATTTTGCGAAAGTGATTAATTTTTCTTGAAGGATTTGCTCAGAATTTTAATAATAACTACAATGAAAATTAGCAGTTTTTTTTTTCCTTGAAGAATTAGTAAAAGTCAATTGAATAATTACAGTTTTGAGAAAAAAATGTTTAAAAAAATGAATTAAACAATGCATGTTTTTTTTCAACTCTGCGTGTAGTTTTTAAAAAGATAATGCGATTTTTTTTTTTTTTTTAATATTTAGTTATCCGTGAAGATTTTTAAGAATATTCAAAATGAATATGAGTTGAAAGAAATTGCTGTTGAAAATTGTGTCTTTAAAATGATAATTTTTATTAACGTATTTGATAGAATTTTAAAAGTAATTAAACCCTCAGAAAATGAGTAAGTTAATTTTATTATTGAAAGCTAAATAATTTTCATTTAATTTACTTACTTAAAATTTTTAAAAAATAAATATTGATTTGTTACGAGAAAATGGTTGGAATCAATTGAAGAAAGATCATTAATGATCATTTAAATTTTAAATGAATAGGTCTTCTTCATTGGCGCTACTCCCCCATTGTGGAACAAGGACGTCTGCCAAATGGTAGATTGTGAAACAGGTGATGTTTTCTTTTTACGTGATAGGGTTTTCAGACCAATTGAAATTCTGCTCTGTAGAAATAGTAGCTGAAATTGTGTTTTTATAATAGTTGGAATTGTGCTTTCTAATAATAATAGTAATTGTGATTTCTAATATTATATGTAATTACCCCTTCTATTATTAATAGTTGAAATTGCGATATAATAATTGTATAAATTGTGCTTTGTAGTAATGATAGCTGAAATTGAGACGTAATAATTTGTGAAATTGTGATATAATAATTGTTGAAATTGTGTGTTATAGTAATAATAGCTGAAACTATTCTCTACAGTTATATGAGTTGAAAATTTTCTCTCTAATAATAAGAATTGAAATTGAGATTTCTCTTTATAATAGTTGAAATTATAATATAATAGGAGTTGAAATTGCGCTCTTTATGAACGCACAGAAGTGTACTGGTTCGCATCTTCTGAATTTGAATTTAAATCAGCGTCTTCAGAAACAAGAAACCATCGTAACCATTGACCGTCTGGTGTGGTTTTCCGGATTTTCTCCTCTGGAATACATGAAACTTTGATAGTTGCCTCTGAAATTCCTCCTGAAAACATCTATTTCCCCTCTACTGAATGGTGTTGTTCATAAAATACATAAGTGGAATATAATATCTTCAATTTAATAATTAGTACTGATATTAATTAACATGCACGTTTATTCTCAATTATTGTAAAGCTAAGCATCAAAAGCACTTAATTCAAATCGTCAAAAATTATGAATTTTTATGCTGTTTTAATCGTAGATATTTAAGGTTCAACAGCTATCTTCAATTGTTTAGACTTATTTTCAAATGATAAATTTACAATGAAATGATACATTTGAAATAAAAGGCTCATACAAAAAAAAAATGCATTTAAATGCGACAGTTGCAATAATAAGTAAAAAAGTAAAACATAATCCATTTCATTCCGAATCAATAATTGCAATCTTTAGAATGAATTTTTAAAATTGTTTGATATCATTTCATAAAATCCACTCATTAATTATAAGGAGAAAACTTTCAATAAAGTAAGAACTATTTTTAAACACGATTTCCAATTATTAATCAAAATTTTCTGGTTTTTAAAAATTCAACTTTTTCTTTTTAACAGCACAATCTATTTTATTTCTTTTAAATATTAAAAGGAGTTATCCACATTTGTCTTCATAAATCGTCCATTCAGTTCTCTTGATCATTATCTCTTCATTATTTAAGAATAAATCGTAAAAATATTAATACCGAGAACTAAAATTAAACGATACAATTAATAATAAGAATGATTAAAAAAACCTAAAGCTGAATATTGCAAAAATGCTTCTACTATTCGCCTTCGGTCATGCATACTGACTGACTATAATAATTCAGCTCGTTTTAGTTATGGCAGAGAAACTCTTTTTAAAATTTAAACAATATTCAAGTTTTGTTTCTAGGCAGAGAAAAGAAAAGGGCATTGTTAGTGTGCGTGCATTCATCATTTCTTAGAAATCAAATACGTGAGTTTTCGTTGAAGCTGAAATATTCTTGTAATGAACTTGTCTTTTACGCAATTAAAATGTTTTTAAAGACGTTTTTCGCTATAAATTGTTTCGCTGAACTAGTGTGGCGGAAAAAGTTCGCTGCTGTTGTTGCTTAGTGGTTTTTGAAAAAGTTCGGGGGATGGATAAGAATTTTACGAAAGTGGTTAATTTTTCTTGAAGGATTTGCTTAGAATTTTAATGATGACTGGACAGAAAATTAGCAGTTTTTTGTCTTGTAGTTTGTTCGTAAAAGTCATTTTAATAATTGCAATTTTGAGAAACCTTTTTTGATGAATAAATTAAACAATGAATGTTTTTTGTCGAGACTTCGTGTATTTTTAAAATATTTATTTTTCTGTGAAGATTTTTAAGAATATCAAAATGAACGAGTTAAAAGAAACTGCTGTTGAAAATAGCGTCTTTAAAACGATAATTTTTAATAGGTTTAATAGAATTTTAAAACTAAATAAACATTCAGAAATTTATTAAATCAGTTTTATTAAAAAAAAAAGCTGAATAAATTTTTTTGTTTAACTTCTTTGATAAAAATAAAGTAATGATTATTACAAGGAAGAGGGATATAATCAAAAGAGAGATAATTAATAATCATTTAAATTTGAAATGAATTCGTCTTCATTGGCGCAACAGCCCCATGGTGAGTCAAGGCCGTCTTCCTACTTGCAGATTTCCAGATATGAGATGGTTTCGTTTAAAGGATATGATTACCAGACCTAAACCTACTACTCTACAGTCATATTAGACTGGTACCTGCATTTTAAAGTCGATTTCGAAACACTAAAAACAACCATGGCACTGTCGGGATTGGAACCATCCAGATTGCGCCATATATTCCATTTCGACAGCCCATGTTGAAACATGGACGTCTGTCTACTGGTAGATTCCGAGACAGGAGATCTTTTCTTTTTACGGGGTAGGGTTGTCACGCATATCAATTATATTAGACTGGAAACTATGGCTTAAAGTAGATTCCAAACCACTATAAACATCCATGGCACTGACGGGGTTCTAACCAGAAACCTGTAGAACCGATCACCAGTCAATCGGCCATCAGGCGCCAAATTGTAATACCAAATATACAAAAATTTACAAATTAAATATTTTAAAGGCGAATTAAAGGAGGACTTGTCAAATAAGATTAATTCAACATCAGTAGCAATAAAGGCTCGATAATAAAATAAACTTTACTTCAAGAAGGTTTATTTTTATAAAAATTTCTAGAGATTCGCATGTGAATTTGTATCTAAAAGAAAATACAATAAACTTTCTACAAATTCTGTCTGTAAATTTTGTTGAACATCGTTGTTGAAATTGTTTTTTTTGTTGAAATCGCTGTTTTGTTGAAATTCTGTCTGTAAATTTTTGTTGAACATCGTTGTTGAAATTGTTTTTTTTGTTGAAATCGCTGTTTTGTTGAACTTCTGTCTGTAAATTTTTGTTGAACATCGTTGTTGAAATTGTTTTTTTTTTGTTGAAATCGCTGTTTTGTTGAAATTCTGTCTGTAAATTTTTGTTGAACATCGTTGTTGAAATTGTTTTTTTGTTGAAATCGCTGTTTTGTTGAAATTCTGTCTGTAAATTTTTGTTGAACGTTGATGAAATTGTTTTTTTGTTGAAATCGCTGTTTTGTTGAAATCGCTGTTTTGTTGAAATTCTGTCTGTAAATTTTTGTTGAACGGTCGATCTCATGTTCCACGAACAGCCCACCGACGAGTTATTAGGAGAGAGAATAGCCCACGAACAGATAAAGATATTCCACGAAGGAAACCCAGAAATACTTTAAAACTTTTCGTAATACCTTTTAATAGTTTAATAATTTCGTTTTTTCTTTAATACTTTTCGTAATACTTTACCTTAAATTCTCTACTTGACTTTTGATTTTTTTTGTATATATTTTGTAGATTAAAATTTTTAATTTTCAATTACTTTTTTTTTTTCAATTCCTACTATTAGCTCACACTCTCCCTATATATATCTATAGTATATAAAATTTTCAATCGTTAATAAAATACTTTTTATTCCTCCACTCAAGTTCAAATACATTTTTTGTAGTGGATGAAACTTGATGTTAATACAATTTTTTTTCAAATATTAATTCATTGATTCAATTTAATTAATTAAATACAATATTTTTAGATTTAAATTGCATATATATCTAATAATAGATGGCGCCAGATGTAAGAGGAAAATCTCAATTTTATTTGCAAAGCACTTTTCTGCAATATAGTGAAAAAAAAAAAGTTGGAATTGACTTTAAAATTTTTTTTTATTTTACTTGTTTATATTAGAAATATAAAAAAATAATTCTCTTATATTTCATATAAATTTCTATACACTGAAAGATGGGTACTATTGCTATATCTACAGTTTTTAAAGAACTCTAGTGGAAACAAATCTGAGTATTTAAAATCAAATGCAAATGATTATTTTCCCATTTTATACAAATTAAGTGTCAAAATGTATCAAATATCGTTTAGCGATCGACTTATTGATCACTCTTGAGATAATTGAAATATTTGCCGATAAATTGGTAAATATTCAAGCGGATAAAAATGCAAGCAACATAATAACGAAGGGAAAGATAAAATTTTGAATTGTTATGAACAAATGATTCATTTATCAAATAATAATCGCCTTAAAAATAAATATGTTGATTCCGCTATTCACTTAACGCCAACAGTAAGAAAGATAATTAAAATAAAATACAAATGGGATGTCCTACGATATTTGTATCCTACTGATAATCACAACTGTTGTGAAAATAATGAGGATACTAAAGTCAGAAATTCGACAACATTCCTGTCACAAATATGATCTTCGAACTAATGAAGAAGATCGTTTTGCAAAATTCGTATTTGTAAAAGAATTTCCCTGTTTGAAAAGCGGCCTAGTGGCCTAGTGGCCAAGTGGCTATCGTTCTGGCCTTTGGTATCACAGGCCACTGTCTAATTTTTAAAATTAAAAAAATACTTGATGGGGTTTTTTAAAACGGGCACAAAACATAATCCCTACAGGTAAATATTTATGTAACTACTACTTATCAAAAGCATATCTTCAATTTCTATCAATTAACTTACTTTTTCACTAATTTTATAACGTTAAAAATATTTTTAATGACAACCATTTGAAGATCAGTAGAACTTTAAATATTATTAGAAATTAACTTTATAAATAAATTTAAATTTCCCTCAATAATTTCTTAAAGTATTTTAAAATCAGAAATGAAAAAGTAAGAAATATTGAAATATTTTGAAGTTAATTTATTTCCCAATTACGAATCTCAAAAATAATTCAGTTAATTACTTTTTTTTTTTCAATACTTTTTTTCCCAGAAGCTATTTGCAATTCTATTCATACTTTTTTTTTTTCAAAATAGAAGTCATTAAGAGAATAATTTACTTTTTTACAATAACCATTTTGATGATTTGTTATCTGGTTTATACAATGTTAAAGCAAGTTTGTTATCTAGCGAATTTTATACAATGTTTTAAAAGCAGGACTTTCATCATTACAAAATTGCATTAATTAATTATATAAGTACACCAAAACAACAAAATTTAAGAAACTTTCAACAATTTAAAAATAATAAGTACTTTAACATACTATATGATGTTATAGCTTAGTTTGTCGCTCTACGGTCATTTTTTTTTTGCATACATTGGGGTAATTAGACCGGGACCGGCAGTTTAACGTGGATTCCGAACCACTCACAAACAGCCATTCCCCCGCCAGGATTCGATCCTGTAGCCCGTGGTTCCAAGGGCCAGAGCTAATTGACCATTAGGCCACATAACATCATATAAGATTTACAAGGAAACAATTTTAAACATTTTATAAATGATTACATTTCATTTACTCCTTACTGATCACCATTAAGTTTGCTTTAATAAGTTCCTCTTTTGTAAATGAAACATATAATATTAGTATAATACTTAAAAAACAGTTTTACAAAAGTCCTTAAAAATTAAAAAAAAAGGAATTAAAAATTTAATATACAAAATAATACCATTCGTTAATCCATTATATAAAATAGGAAAAACAAATTTTGAAATGTTTTAATTGAACAATTAATGTTTTAACAATTAATGTGTTAGCAATTAATGTTTAATGTTAAATAATTCATGTTTTAATTGAAATGTTATATATTACAGCTACTATTCAATTATATTTTGTTGGCATTTGAAATAAATCATTTATTAAAAAAAGGAGTATTACACAGCAAAACAAATAAATTACAGTACCGATATAAAATATAAATACAGCTACTGAAAAGCTAGCAATAATTTTATTTGCATTGTAATCAACGAATTTCTTTTTAATAATCCATGATAAATGACAAAAAGTTTGAAATCAATTTCATTTACTTCCTACAAAGAATTTTCTAAATTGAAAACAACTTTCTACTTCTTCCTTTTTTTAATGTATGAAACGTCGTGTAATCAATATTCCAAATGAATCAATAAAACATTAATAAAAATACTAATTTAAAAATTAATCACAATTATGAATAATCCAACAGTAAAAATAAAAAAAAAAATCGTCGAAGATTTGAAAAGCATTCCAAAATTAAACCAATTTCACTGACTTCACACTCAACTTCTCTTAAAATATCTTTGTCAAATTGTTCCTCTTTTTTTAACACAAACGTGTATCTTTTATACAATGTTTCAAAATCAGCACCACAAAAATACATAAACGATACAAAACCATTATAAAAGCTTTTCAAAAACTGTCAACAACTTAGCAGCACAATAATTATCAAGTCCCCGCTGAATAATCCAAGTTTCAGAACAGGAGAAATAAAAATAACCATCTATTACTGAAGATTCGAACACGGACATTTCAAAATAAAATGCTTACTCATATCTCCCTCCCTACCTCCTCCAATCACCACCCCATAGAAAACCATTCTTCAGCGAGTATTACCATATTTCATACCTGGGGCATAATTTCCAAGTTTCTATCCTTTTTCTAAAGGAGGGCTTCCAATTTAGTGGCATTTACATAAACCCTCTTTACTTTTCTATGGAAGACTCAGAAAGAAGTAACACGCCGCAAGACCAGCACCACGTACTAGAGTATCTTCCGGGGCAGGTTTTACGCCATTGTTATTATTATGGTGATTAATTGTCATGTTAATCTGCCCTCTATTGATGGATGGTAACACGGACTCCAGTTCTCCGCTCCATCGACCGACAACAAACCAGAAACGTCGATCAAAATTATTAAGAGCTAGTCTCTTCGGAACTTGCTTAAAGGTTGGATTATGCAAATCAGCTTAGAGCAAGGAGTTTCTGAAATGAGTGACGCCTTCATTCCAGTCCTCGCTCCCGAAATTTCGGGAACCAGTAAATAAATTGCGACTCCCTTTCATAATAGAGCTGTCGTCAAAAGTCTAGGATTGGATGTTGGGACACTCCTGGTTGTTGTGGTGGTAATTGACGATCAGGAGTTTGCTGGTCCGAGTTTAGGTGTGGTCGCCATTCGATCACGACCTCCTTTTATTGTGGAAGAAAATTAGCTTATTGCAATATTCATCATAATAGCTTGTCGCAAGAAAAAAAAAAGCTTGTGAAAAATTAAAGGATTGTAAAGAAGCACTTGTCTTAATGAGCATCGGACAACATCTATCTTTTCTGTCAGCTTATTCTTTCAAGCTCATTGAGGTACAAGTGTTTTGGAAATGAAGAGCTGATCTCAATAAATATATTATGAATTATTTTTATAATAATAAGACATTTCACATAACTTTATAGCAATAATGTGAAAGCTACCATTATCTGATGCATCTTGTTCTGTTCCCAATCCATATTACTTCAATAATACAATTAATTTTTGATTTGACTCTTTATTTAAAAAAGATTTTTGATTTTTTTAAAAGTGTTCAGTAATGAAAGATTAATAAAATGAAAAAGTGTTCTGAAAATTTGGAGATGATCTCATTAAAGAGTATATTCTGAATTAATTGTAATAACAATAAAACATTGCACATAACTTTATAGCAATAATGCATGCACTACGGCCAGCTGATGTGTTTAGTGATGTACACCACTAAATTCGTACATTTTATTTTAAAAATACAATTGGTGATTTTTAAAAATGTTTTCAGCAATGAAAGATTAATAAATGGTACAACTGTTTTAAAATCAAGAGCTGATCTCAATAAAGATTTATATTATGAATTAATTGTATAACGATAAGACATTGTGAGTAACTTTAAAGCAATAATGCACAATCTACTACCCGCTGATGCATCTCACTCTGTTCTCCATTTCATATAACTTTATAACAATAATGCACAGGCCCGCTGACGCGTTTAGTGTTGTTCACCATACCATTTGTACGTTTTACTTTAAAAATACAACTGATGATTTTTTAAAAATGTTTTCAGTAATGAAAGATTAATAAAAGATACAAATGTTTTGAAAATCAAGAGCTGATCTCAATAAAGAGTATATTATGAATTAATTTTATAACAATAAGACAATGTACGTAACTTTATAGCAATAATGCACAGATCACAGCCCTCTGATGCGTTTAGCGCTGTTCGCCAATCTATTTGTACATTTTACTTTAAAAATACAATTGATAATTCCTTTAAAAAATGTTTTCAGAAATGAAAGATTAATAATTGGTACAAAAAATGTTTTGAAAATCAAGAGCTGATCTCAATAAAGAGTATATTCTGCATTGATTATAGTAACAATATGGCATTGCACATAATTTTATAGCAATAATGCACAGACCAAGTTTAGTGTGGTTCGCCAATCTATTTTGTACATTTTACTTTAAAAATACAATTGGTAATTTCATTAAAAAAAATTAATAAAAGGTACAAATGTTTTGAAAATTAAGAGTTTATCTCAATAACAAGTATATTCTGAATTAATTATCATAGCAATAAGGAATTGTACGTAGCTTTATAGAAAAATGCACAAGCTACGACCAGCTGATGCATCTCGCACTATTCGCCAATCCATTTGTCCATTTTACTTTAAAAATACACGGTGCGCAGTAGATCTACCTCCCCGTGGTGCACCTGGTAACACTTTTCAGTGGCTAAAAGATCTACAACTTGACATTAAATATCTCGTCCTATACCCTTCCACTCTATCAAAAATCTCATCAAAAGATCAATTAAGATCAATTAGTCCTGGAAGAATGCCATCCCAAATCTATGTAATGGTCCAAGGCGTAGAGCAGTCGCTCATTTCCGACTAGCCACTGGACATGGCTGCCTGCGAAACCATCTTTACAGACTCAAAATTGTTCCTTTCCCGATATGCACTCTGTGCAGCTCTGAGAGGCCATAGACTCCACGCATCTACTTCACTGTCCTGCTCTGAGCAAGACTTTTCTCGCCGAGCGATATTGGGAGGCTAGAGATATGTTAGATTAATGAACTCTGTTGCAGCATGTTTTGTTGTTTTCTCTGTTTTTTTTTTTTTTTTTTTTTCGTTGTTCTTTTTATTGCTGTAACTGCTCATAATCTGCCATTGGAAATTAAAAAAAAAAACTTTAAAAATACAATCGGTGAATTTAAAAAAAAAAAGTTTTCAGTAATAAAAGATTAATAAAAGATGCAAAATGTTTTAAAAATTAAGAGTTGATCTCAATAACAAGTATGTTCCGAATTAATTATAATAACATAAGACAATGCGCATAACTTTATAGCAATAAATTAATTTGACAGACCACTTTTTAAAAGTTTTCAATAATGAAAGATTAATACAACAACATGATCCAGATTTAAAATTGGATCATAAAAGAGTAATTTTTAAAGATTAGAAAGATATTTTATTCAAAGTTTTTATATTGCAGACTTAAGATCAGATCCTTTCAGTAATGTCTTGGCCTAGATGCGGAATCTCTATCTAGAGAATACTTTTTCTCTACTTTGGCCATTGTCAACAACGTATTCCATTTTAAATATTATATAATGTGTATAGAAAATGCTTTTATCGTGAACATGAAAATAATCAATAAATAAATACCATTTGTTTTTGGTTACAGCAAAAATAATTACATAAATGCACAGTCCAGTCACATTAATGTGACTACCAACTACTTTCGTGAACACCTACCACCTATTACCACTTACTTTCGTTTACAACGTGAAATAACCAATCACAAAGGCAGGTGGCAGCACATTGCAATGGAGTGCATATAAAGGATGTCCTAGGGCATCGGAAAGCATTTTTAATCATTGACGTAATGCAGAAACGTAGCGATTTATCCGACGTCCAAAAGGGCATGATTATTGGCTTTCAAAATAAGGGTGGAAGCATTTCGAAACGGCTATTTTTGTGAACTGTTCGCGTGCCGCCGTAGCAAAAAGTATACCGTGCATGGCAAAAATGGCACTATCCAAAAATCAGCGGCGTGGCACATATGGTGCACCACGGGCTATAGATGACAGAGGCAAACGATTTTTCCTGAGAATTATTTTTCCTCAGAATGATGGCATCTCTCAGGAGGACAGTGCGAGTGTCATACAGCTCGCAGTGTAGGTGCGTGGTTCGAAGAGCACCAGGATGAGTTTACCATACTCCCCTGGCCAGCAAATTCACCGGATTTAAACCTAATCGAGAATCTGTGGGACCACCTCGATCGGGTTGCTCCTGCCATGGATCCTCAACCGCGTAATCTAGCGCAGCTTTCCATGGCACAGGAGTCGGCATGGCTCAACATCCCAGTGGACACCTTCAGAAACCTAATTGACTCTCTTCCTGCACGTCTCGCAGCGGTCCGCTCTGCCAAAGGTGGTTATTCCGGCTTTTGACAGGTGGTCACATTAATGTGACTGGACTGTGTATACAGTAATAGCACAATATTTAAATTAATTGCACAGTTAAAATTGTAACGCATGTATGCAGCATACAAACATACCAATCTTTTAAAATTAGATTTTTATCATCAGTACATATTCTAAAAAAACGGCTTGAAAGTATGAAGTTTTCATCTCATCCTTCGATCCCAGAAATTTCAAACACTTTGTCCTAATTTGAATCACATTCAAAGGATTCCGGTATTTCTGGATTGCATATTAAAAATTCACTTCTCACTATTGTTTGTTGCAATAATTGTCAATCCAGGATTTGTAGATCAAGTTTAGATACACGCAGTTTAATCAATACTGTTACTTTTTTAACTCCTTGTTTCTTTTTAATGGTAGGAATGATTAATAACTTATTCAAATATTAGATTTAATAACGTGTCACAAAATATTAGAGGCTTATAAAAAATGCTTGTCTTAATCATCGTTGATGTAACATCAATTATTTTTGTCATGAGATTATTTTGTTCTTTTTCATTGATGTATTAATTTCTAAAAGATTAATTTGAAACATAAACAAATTTATAAATCATATACTATGTAACCAACACTGCAATATTAACACAAAAATTTTTATAGAAATATTATAATCCTTCAAGATTGTCTAGCTAAAAATTAGTTGAAACATTGAAGTTTTTATCAAAGATGTAAATTGACCAGTCTTCTTAAAAGGGTTCATAATTTTTATAATTAGTTATAATTTAAAAGTTTATAATTAGACAGTTTATAATTTAAAATATAGTTTATAATTAGATAGTTTACAATTTAAAAATATTTATAATTAGCGAGTTTATAATTTAAAATACTTTCATCAATATGTCTGCTACAAAATAGTTAATAAATTGGGATTTATTCAATTCTTCTATTAGCTCACACTCTCCCTATATATCTTGTTCAAATTTTCAATCGTTAATAAAATACTTTTTATTCATCCACTTAAGTTTTAAAAATGTATTTGAATTTGTAGTGGATGAGACACTTGATGTTAATACAATTTTTTCAAATATTAATTCACTAATTAAAATTAATTAATTAATTTTTAGTTTATTTAGATTTCAGTTGCATGTATCTACCAATAGATGGCGCCAACTAAACTTAAAAAAAAATGAATGAAATTTATTTATAAAGGACTTTCTGCAGTATAGTGAAAAAAAAGTGGGAATTGATTTAATTTTTTATTACTTGTTTTCATAATAAAACTGTCTGTAAAATTTCAGAATTAGATATTTGAATGTCTACACACTTTTAATTTGTTTAACAATTGATTATCCAGAACTTTCAATTCACTTTAGGTGTGGTGGCAGTTTGATCACAGCTAAATGGTTATCTTTTAGAAATTTTTTTTATAAAATTCATGTTATAAATTTCAGAATATGTTTAATTCATAGACATAACACTCATCCTTCTTATTAAAAATTTTATTAAAAATTAATTAAATATTTATTGTAAAATTAATATTATAATACTAATAAACTGTACATAGCTGTGTAATTTAACAATGTGATGAACATGTTGTTTTGCTGTTTCTTATCCCACTTGGTCGACAGCAACATCTAGACCAAATCCATGAACCCGTGTGTTCACATGGAAGGAGGGCACAGCTTCTGTTGTGATGGAACACCCATAGGTAGGAGTCTGCATTAGCTCCGTGTAGCTGAAGAAGGAGGGTTGTGCCTTCCGGGAGAACTTTTAGGGGAACTAAACTTTTTAGCAGAAGTAAGCATTTGCACATCGTATGGGAGAAAACTCAGAAAACTCTCACCAGATAGTCCGACTAAGGAGGCATGCGGTATATCACAAACGCCATTGAGTCTCCACGTTTTTTTTTTAAACAGTGTTTACAACAAACCGCCAGAGGAATGTACAACCCTAATGCTCGCTCTAGCGCTCGGTACCCCATGGTTTCAGGTTCGAATCGTTGGTGTCATGGATGTTTGTTGTGGCACTGAATCCAAAGCCATATGTTCAGATATGATCATAGAGCGTCACCCAATCAGATTTCTCACCCACATCATTGCCAAACTGTAAAGGGACAACTCATCTTTCATGTTTATTTATTATATTTTCTAAGCTTAATTCCTAATAACTATGCTTAAATATACACTTTAAAAAATATAAAATGCAGGTACTGAAATTTCCAAACTAAATAATAATTAATTCTTATAAAATGAATTTTATCGAAAACGACATTAAAAATGATTACAAATGTGTCCCAAAACGATAGAATAATATCAGAAAATCTCATAAAAATGCAGTGAATAGCAAATGCATTGTCTCACTGAATTCATAAAACACAGACATTACTTCTGATTAAAAAAAAAAAGGAAAATATTACCAGAAAAGTTGCATAACAATTTTTTAAATTCTGGAGAAATCATACCGTATAAAATTTCAGCTATCAAAAAAAAAAAAAACTTTGTAAATAGTAACAAAAAACTATAACACCTTACTTTTATGGTTACATGAATTATTTATTTATTGTCCTTTTTTTTGTGTAAAAGTCACATTCTCGTTTCAACAACAATTGACAATGCAGTACAGTTAAATATAATAATATACTAAATAAAAGCAAGTTCAGTATAAGCTCACCAAAATACACTTTCAAAAATATGTGGCCTGTCGTAAATTATAGCAACTCTTTTATAAAAAATAGGGTTATCTTGAAATGCTGCAATAAAATCTGATTTTAGATCTTTCTCTCTATCATCTAAAAGGTATACACTGACCTTATAATATCTTATGCAGGAAATATTTGTATTCAATTTTTAAATCACTATGTATAAGGCATGAATCAAAAACACTGTCACTGGTTTTCACACTTTGTTTAGTTCATATGACAGAATGTAGCTGGTTCAGAAATCGTTGTATGATTGTATTCAATTATGAATCTTTAACTATCGTACTACTGTGCCCGAAATGTAAGCCCGATTATATTTTTCAAAACTCTTTATTTATTCTTCCAAATTTATTTTAATAATTAGATAGACTGACCAACAATAATTAACAACTTTCAAATCCTCTCAATGCATGCTAAAAGCAATACGTAACGGATGTTTTTGTACAAAAAAATATTTTTTTACAAAAAAAAAAAAATCAATCAATCAATAAATAATCATTTGAATCTGTACAAATTCTAAAGGTAAAATGACACATTCAAAACAATACTAGTGAAGGGATATTTTTTTCATTACAAAAAAATATTTTTATTACAAAAAAAAAAAAAAAAAAAAATCAATCAATAAATAAATAAATATTAGTAGAATCTGTAAAAATTCTAAGGCAAAATGACACATTTAAAACAATACTAGTGAAAGGTTAGTGTTATACAGAAGACATTTATTTAAGTATAGTGTACTCACCACAAATATGTTGTAGATTATGATTGAACAAGTCTAAAATTAGGAATTTAAAAAATTTCGCTCCTGTTTTAACGCCGATTTTTAAAAATTAACAGCTGCGATAAGCATGATAAAATATTAGTCCAGATTTTTTCATTAGGGTTGGAAAGAAGAGGTGAGAGTGAATCCTTTGACCCACCTTGAGTGGTGTTCCTTTGTATATTAGGGAAAAGGCTGCAAGAGATGGTGGAGTATATGCCTACTCACAGGGAAAAATATTATTACGTAAACAAGGGAATCCTATAATAAAACTAAGACTTTTTATATTCTAAAAAAAGGAAAAAAAAAAATCAATGAACCATTGTAATATGTGAAAATATTAAATCCTATTAAAGAACAAAATATAATGTTTCTATAATACTTTTTACAAACAATAAGAATAATCGTATTCAAACGACTGCAAAAACGCTACGAACTACTACAGTATTGCTGCATCAACTTTGCAGCTGTTGCAGTTATTACAAGAAATTTGAATGAGCGAATCGAAACTTGTAATTAGAATTTATGATCCTCTTGGCTTCCTGTACCGCAAAGAACAGGTGTAAACGCTAAAAATATGCTTCCTTTTAAAGACAAGCGCGAAAATTTTGGATCGTAGGATCCAGAGACGCCACATTTAAGCACCAGTTCTCGAAAGTAAGCAAAAAAAAAAAAAAAAAAAGCGTGTTAAATTTATGCACAAAAGCGTACGTAGCTT
>BPLR01005795.1:0-64920 GCA_021605095.1 Caerostris extrusa | reverse complement strand
TATTGCTGTAATAATCTATAGTTTCAGAAAGCAGTATACAATAAGAAAATGAGCAAAAGAAAGTAAGTGTTTCTCCCCCAACAAACAAAAAAAAAAATCACATCTTTTTAACAGGAGGAATATGTATAAAATTGTTTATCAATAAATACATGTATATTAATTAATAATTTAAAATATTATTTGAAGTTGAAAGTCTGCAAAAATTAGATTCTGTATTTTCGGAAGGAGAAGTTACAAGTACGTCCTGCATAAATAGTGTATCTAAAAAAATATTAATTAATGAACACTTAAATAACGTACTGGTTTACTATTTTACATAAATGCTTTTCTTTTTAAAACATGCAAATCAAATAAATTCCAATTTTTCTTCAAGGATTTCTAGGAAAGTAATTCTTCCTTTTCAATATATTTTAAAATAAATTTACTTTCTTAAAAATACTTTTTTTTAAACGCAAAAGCTGCTTTAGATCACATGATATGTATGGACATCATAACACAAAAAAAACACAGAAAAAAAGTTTAATCCTACTTAATATTCTCTGATATTTTCGTTTTGAGTTTTTTTCTTTATAATCTTACCTTCTTTTTAAAAGTAAATGAATGGAAAACTTCATATCTCAGATATTCCTCTTTTAAAAATAATTTCCTCCATTTTTTTTTTATTTCTGCCTTGATATGGATAGATTAATTTTATTATCTCTTGGAAAATGTTTACCTTATTACGCTCCGAGAAAGTCTAAAAATAAACAAAGTTATTTTTTTAAACAGTTTTCAGTTGAATGTCTTCTGTTTATTTTGCATTTATTCAAAAATCTGCTTAAAGATGCATAGAAGATTTTTGATGGTACCAAGTTGAATGTTTTTATCTAGGCTTAAAGGATTTAGTGTTTTAAATTTACTCTTTTTCCACTTTTTAAGAAATGCAGTAAAAAGTTTTTTCCTGTGCAATAAATTATTATACTTAATCCATGCATTTTAGTCTACTTAATTTTTAACATTCTAACAGCTAAGATATAATATAAAAATAATAATTTTATAATAAATGTAAATTTCGTTTAAAATGTAATACAAAAAGAATTGTTTTTTTCATTTATTATTATTGATGTTTTACAAAACGTAAAGGAATAATTGTGGTACGATTTTTAATTTTGATATTCTAATAAATTGGCTTAAAAAATTTTTTTAACAAATGTTTACAAATTTTATTAAAAAAAAAAAATTGCCTTTGATAAAAAAAAAACAAGTAATATAAAATTTTCTTTTTAAAGTTAATTTCTACTTTTTATCACTATATTGCAGAAAGTCTTTTATAAATAATTTTCATTCATTTTTTTTAAAGTTTATCTGGCGCCATCTATTGGTAGATATGTGCAACTTAAATCTAAAAAAATTAATTAATTAAATTTAATTACTGAATTAATATTTGAAAAAACTGTATTAGCATCAAAATGTCATAACATATAATAATACACTTAACCGCTAAATAGAAATGTAGTATCATTGCTAGTATTAATTATTTATATTTGCATTAATTGCAACATAGTGATCAATGAAAGTACATAATAACTAAATAGAAATGCAGTGTCATTGTTAGCAATAATTATTTACATTTGCATTAATTGTAGTTGTCTTCGTAATCGTATTGATTAATGAAGTAATGTAATGATTAACGAAGTAATTGATTAATGCCGTAGTTGTGATCGTATTAATTAATGAAGAGTACATAATAGCTAAAAAGAACTGTTGTGTCCTTGTTAGCAATAATTATTTACATTTCAGTAATTGCACCATACTGATTTACGACAACAAATTTAATTATCACTTTAAAAAATAACTAAAATATACAAGTTGCCAATGACATTATATCAAGCATACTTATTTATGGTAAACTATATCTATTGTAAATAATTTAATTCTAATGCATTTAATTTTTAATGTAGCATTATTTCATTCATTTTTATGCATAACTTATAATAATGAAGAGTACATAATAGCTAAATAAAAATATTGTATCATTGTTAACAGTAATTATTTACATTTGCATTGTTTGCAACGTATTGATTTACGACAACAAATTTAATTATCAATTTAAAAAAAATATCAACAACTCTCATTTCCTTCTTTTTTTTTTTTCACAGATATATTATAGATTTCTTGCATTAGTTTTATTCGACAAATGGTGATTCTAATTGGATTACTATTAGCAAGGAAAGTCAAATAATTTTTCATTAAATAATTTATATATGCTAAATTGAGCAATCGATGTTTATAAAAAAAAAATTAATGAATTTTTGACTAGTTATTATTTACCAAACCCACAGTAAACATACGAATAATCAAGGGTAACTGTAAGACAAATTAAATTTAATAGAATTAATGTCGAAACTTGTTACTCAACAATGATTTGCTTAAGTTGATTGTTAACCATGTTATGATTGTTACCATGTCAAGCATAATTAGTTGTGGTAAACTATATCTACTGCAATTAATTTGAATTCTAATGGCGTTATTTTTTATTGTAGTATTATTACATAACGAATTATTACATTATGAATTTTGATAAATCTTTTATAAAAATTCACTTTAAGTATTCTGTAAAACCACATGCTCTCACATTTGACAATTTAGTTAATCACACCAAAAAACCAGAATCGTATACCAAAAGTAATCAAGGACAATTGTAAGACAAATTAAATTCAGTGGAATTAATGTCTAAACTTATTACTCAACTATGATTGCTTAACGTGATTGTTAACCATGAACCATTGATTGTTAACCATGTTATGATTGCTACCATATCAAACATACTTAATTATGGTAAACTATATCTAATGCAATTAATTTGAATTCTAATGGAATTAATTTTTATTGTAGCATTATTACATAACGAATTCTTACGATACGAATTTCGATAATTCTTTTATCAAAATTTGCCTTAAGTATTCTGTAAAAACTATATGCACTCATATTTGACAAACACAAAATTCTATTGTACACATTTTATAATAAATAATAAAAGGCCAACAACTATCATTTACTTTTTTTTTTTTTTATGGATGCATTATAGATTTTTTTGCATTAGTTTTATTTGACGAATGATGATTCTTCTAAATAGATTACTATTAGCAACTTTTGGGGAAAATCAAATAAATTTCCATTAAATAATTTATATATGCTAAATTAAGCATTAGATGTTTTTTTAAAAAATGTAATGAATTTTTTTGACTAGTAATCTCAAAGTTTTATCTCGGTTTTTTTACTAGTTACATCAAAATCACAGTCATATGGTGAGAATAATCAGGGAGATCTGTAAGACAAATTAAATTTAACGGAATTAATATCAAAAAACTTATTATTCAACTATAAATGTTCAACTTGATTTTGCTAACCACGATTGTTAAATCTTTTATCAAAATTCGCCTTAAGTATTCTATAAAAACTATATTCTCTCACATTTGACAAACACAAAAGTGCTCATGCAGGCTTTTTATAAAAAGGATAACAACTCACCTCATTTCCATGATCCGATTAACCCTTCAGTGGAGCATTTGTTGACGAAACTGGTGCATGCAAACAACCCTTCTCCTTTCTATGGATCCTTTATTGATCTTGTGCATTTAAATCTGTGAAGCACATGGGTTTCCCCTCAGGGTACAGATCGATGGACTTCCTCCATTGACAGCCATGTGAGGGCAACGGACCTGCTCAGGTCGAGTGCCAATCGCTACGGAGGCAGTTTGGGAAGTGGTCTCAGCAACACGGAAGCGATCTACCAGAGTCGCAAAAAGCTCTCAGCAACAAAATACAGGATTATCTGGCCGAGACCAGGATGGTGGAGCAACAGCAGCAGAGGATTTATGGCTCGGATGCATATTTCCAGACGCTCAACAATGAAATAAACAGGTGAGAAGTGTTTGGCTTTATTTTTTGGGTAGTTAGCTTTTGCAGTATTTTCAATGTTTGCTACACAACTCATACAAAGTCTAAAAATATTATGTAATTATTTATTTACAAGTGTACATTCTTTATTGACAAGTGGAAATTATATTTTACAACATGGTTCAAAATGTGGACAATACGTGGACATAGTTCAAAATGCAAAAAATATGCAATATTTTAGAAGATTATTTCAGCGTATGTAGAGAAATCAAAGAACCTTTCCCTTATGTAACTATTTATCTTCTAACAAAATAATGGCAACTTAAAATTTCCTCTAGAAAATTTTATTTTCTCATGGACAATATGGAAAATCATCAATTTAATAAATTTTATCAAAGAAAATGAACAATTCACCATTCGAAAGATTAATTATTGCTGAAATATTAACTGAATTCTCTGTGTTTGTTCTTTCACTTTTTTAGCAATAAGATTTTGTCATTTTATATATGAATTGAATGTTGTCATAATACTTAGATATATAATGCCATACTTATTTTTATATAATGTTTATAATCTTTTGTTTTTTTTAAGCTGTAGTGAATATCTTTTATTTCACACATGCTATATAAGTTACATTATATAGTAGCATATGTTTTTATCTGTTTTAAGATTCAATGTACTTCTGTAATTCTATATAATTATAAGTTTTCTGAAATTTAAATTTTTATATTATTCTTTTTACTTGATGTCCTCTTGAGTTTTTTTATATAAATAATTTTTACTCACATAAGGTCTGCGGCTTATGTGACCTTATGTGAGTTCTATATTATTTGTTAGTAATATAAATTACTATATTTGTAATAGTGTTCATTAATAACAATTTAAGGATTAATCATATTATATTGTTTTGGGTAACTAACCCAACTGCAATTGGTAAGACAGACATGCATTGTTAAATAGCTTTAATATTTTGTTTGACTTTTGATGCATTAAAGTTCAGAACTGATTCTAAATTTTTAAAATTTAAAAGGAAATGATATATTTCAATCCTGTTGTAAAAAAATACGTTACTACAATTAACAAGTAATACAAAAAGTACTACAATACTACAAAGGTACTACATTTAACAAGTAAAAATAAAATGTCTTATTAAGGCATGCATTAAAATTAGTTCGTGTACTAAAATATTTGCAAATTATTTGGTTAATAATTTATTACAGAAATAAGTGCTTATAATTATTTTTGTTTTATTTGTTGCCTATATATATTCTAGAATAAAAGAATTGATGCAAAATAAATTAAAGAATTAGCATTCATGAAATTCATACGAAATTTTAACACCTAGAAAATGCTAACTTAAAATACATATCACATAAATATTTTAAAATAATTAAATTTTTATTTTTATGATGATTAGAATAACTACATAAAATTGTAATTCAATTGTAACGAGGGAGTTTTAATATGCATTTTTAATCATATTGAGTCACAACTGTTAATAATAAATGTAAAAAAAATTTCTTCTTTCATTTCAGATTACGACGCTCGTCTGAAAATCTTTACAGAGATACGATTTACGACAAACCAACATGGGGTGGTCCTGTGGTACAAGCTCAAACTCCTGTTCCAGAGATTCGAACGAGTCCCCAGACGACGGAGAGACGTAAAAGGTAATGTTATGACTTGATCTAAAGCAGGCAGTAAACCTAATATATGGTGTATTGTTTATCGAAGCATGTTCAAATAATGTTAATCAAAAATGTATATTCAAATTTTGCTTAATAAAATAAATGAAATTTTTACTAATAAGTTGTTAAATTTTTATATCAAATGCTAATTATTATAAAAAAAAATTATTCATCATATTTTTATTACCTCATAGTAAAAAATAAACATTTATTCTGTGGTGAAATATTTTAACTTCTATGAAAAAGTATCGATAATAAGAAATAAATTATTTTCATATTTGATTAGTTATTTGTTTATGCACAAAGAATCGATTAAAAGTATTTATTAACATCGAACTTAATAAGATAATTAATTTTAAAAAGTTATCAGGGATATCATAAAGCCAGTTTTTGCAGATTTACTAAATCCTAAACTTCTAAAAAAGCTTTTTCGAAGGAAAACACCAAAACACCAATATTTAATTAATTGATAAATTAGATTATTTGAAATATTATCAGAAAACTTTAGATTGTAAATGATTGATTTATTGATGATTATTTAATTTATGATAATTGCACAAATTGTTGCACCTATAACAACGTGTTTTTTAATGATGGTGTGCGAAGTTGTTTGACAATGATGCAACAATTAGAAATTAAAATAGAAAATTTTCATTTTTTCAATTGTTTATTGAAGACAAATTAAGTGTTGCTATTTCTGAAAAAAAAAGAATCATTTGAAACTCGCCGAGTTAAAAAAAGGCAATACTTCTTATGAATAAACAATAAATTTATGTTTCGGGGACATTTTCAAAAATCTAAAAGAAAGTTTATTTATGTATGTTTGTATTGAAATTCTATTCTTAAAAGCCTTTTTTTCGCTTTTTGCATATTTTGAGCTTGCCTGCTGGATATTTTAAAAACTAATGCACCTAAAATGTTGAAATTGTTATGTCCCTTAATTATACACTTTCAAATTTATACATCAATTTATTGATAAAGAATTATTTCGTTCTAATTAGTGGTTATTGTTAGAATTAGTTTTTTTTCCTAAAAAATAAATATGTAAAAAATGTTAAAAAATTAAGTTTAAATTTTTAAAAAATATTATTACAATTTTATTGGTATTATTAATTTTATGCATTTTTTTAGATTTATTTTACAATTATTAATAAAATATAACATTAAGTAAATAATGATAACTTAACTTTACACAATGTTGTTTATATATTTTTTTTTTGCACATCAATGCTGAGGAGCATGGGAAATTTTTAAATATGCAAGGAGCTCATGAAACAAATTAAGGACCACAGCCTTAAACTGCCTTCCTTTTGAATTTCATAATGCTAAAAAAATCCCAGTATGAAAATGAACAATTAAAAACTATAAGTTAAGAAAGTATCTAATAATTTGATTTACTCCGTTATCCAGACGTGAAAGAGAAAAGAAATGAAACAGAAACAAAATCTCATCTTAATAGTTATTTTCTCTGCAGACCACACACATTGCGTTATTGATACGATTAGAAAACGAAACGAAATTAGAAAGAATTAGAAAGAATAGATTAATTAGAAATTAGAAAGAATAGATTAATTGAAATTAGAAAGAATAGATTAATTAGAAATTAAAAAGAATAGATTAATTAGAAATTAGAAAGAATAGATTAATTAGAAATTAGAAAGAATACGATTAGATTACGAAAGCACAATAAATCTCGTTAAAAAGTTATTTATTCAAACACTGGCGAGTCGATGCTATTGTTTTAGGCCCACATAAGAAAATATGTGTTATATTAAGAAAATGCCAAGCGTGTTAAAATAAAACATTTTTTTTTTTTGTAGGAAAGAAAAGAAAACTCGAAAACCTCGTTCTTGGCATCCTTCACCCTATGTGTCTGAGGATGAAGACGACCAAATGACGAGGGAGGAAAAAGAAAGCGAAAATCAAAGCAGAGATCGCTCGTCGTCGACAACAGATTGAGGAAAACATGATGTTGCACGAAGAGCTTTGTAAACTTGCGGAGCGAAGGGATAGAATGGAAGCAGGTAATTTATTCTCATGTGTTTTATTAACTGTTTAGCTATTTAATAATGATTGTTAATTAGTAAATAGAAAATCACGAAGAAATATATTGCTACTTTATGTGTGCTAATACTTTTAAATTTTTGTTCATGCCTCTTAAAACAGTTTTAAATCTATATTTCAATAATTATTTATTTGTTATTTCTGTGTCAATTTTAAATTAAAAATAGATATTATACCTTATCAACATTTAAAATTATTTCATGTGTTTTGAGATTTACATATTTAGTAGTACATACGCAAATTAAACTGTATTTATAGACTGTGCAATATTAAATAATAAATTTATTAGAATTTTTTTGATTGAAGTTTCTTGGAATTTAATGATCTTGAAAATTTTGTCTTTTTTATGACATATGAATACGTTTTTTTTTTCTGATTGTTTTATTTTTCATGGTAACTTTGATTCTAATTCTGTCCTTCATTTTTTTTTTTCGTTTGAAATTCAATCATCTTCATTTTTTCATTTCTTTTGATTCTATTCTTCATTTTTCATTTTTCTTTGCTTTTGATTCGATTCCCGTTCTTCATTCTTCTTTTCTTTTGATGCCTTAATTAACACAACTTTTATGTAAACTTTTATTATTAATCATTTATTTATTCAAGATTTATTAATTATATAAATAAAAATTCATCTTATTTTTGAAATAAAAATGAGACTATATTAATGTTTTAAAGCAGGTGTCTAATAGAAAACACAAGAAGAATGGTTGAGAGTGTTTTTATATAAAATAATGGATTTCTCATCTCGCCAAAAGATTATAATGTTATTTTTGTTTTATAAATGATAATAAAAATATGTTTTACACAAATATAAAATTACTTTCTGAATTTTTTAGAATACTAAACTTTGATAAAATTTCATCAATATTTAGAGGATTGCATTTATCATTCCCTATAGTTATCACTGATAAATTTACCAAGCGACATGACAATAGCAAAAGAAAATAATTTCTTTGTAAATTTTAACGTCAAAAATAATCTTTCTCTACTATCTATATTTGTCAAAAGAACTTTTAATATTCCTATTATTATAAAGTATTAAGCCAAAAGAGCCAATTCAGTTTTGTGAATATAAGTTGAAGAAATATATGAAGCTGATTTATATATATATAGACTTCAGAATATGAAGCGGACATATGATTCGAGATAAATCACTTCAAAGTAAATTTTTGAACAGACGTAATTTCTCTCCATTTCTCTTCATTATAATTATGGCTTTAAAATAATGTACTGATTCATTTTAAAGTTTTTCGAATTCAACTTTACCTAGTTTATATTTCACAAAGTGTTTCTTAAATGTATAATGTTTTGACTTTTCTTTGTATTGGCGTCCTTTTATGTCTATGACAAATAAATTCCTTAACATAGGACGGCAACCAATTGTTAATGATAATTTATTGTCATGCAAAAAAAAAAAAAAATTGGTAGGTATTAATACCAATTTTTTACTAAGAGAGACCACATAGTTTGCTTTTTTTCTCAGAGATTTTAGTTATCAGCATCTTGACCGTGAGGAAGTAAAGGTGCATCAATTTCACTACTTCTTTTTATTACCCTTCTATTTTTCTTTTTATGTAACCATTGAAAGAAAAAAAAAAAAAGTAGCTTATTACATCATAGAAAATCCATTGAATATGTACTTTTGTGTGAATCTATGAAATCATTGAGCGCACTAATTTTATATACAATTTACATGAATTTTAAAGGAAGTTTTTTACATTATATTTTTCCTCTTTTTTTAAATAATTTTATTAAAATTATTAAAAAAAGAGGAAGCGAAAAAGAGAATGCTATGGATACAGTATGCGCTATAAAGAATAAACACATTGAAGTTCAGTAACTAATAGTTATTATTTAAGAATTTTTAACCACATTTTTGATTTTTTAATAATTTTATTGCAGAACATTAAAACTTTATCAATATTTTTTTTTCTATTTTAATTTCAAAATTATTTTAAGTAATGTATATCTAAAATTTTTTTTTCCTTCTTGCAGGTCGAACAACACCTGTGGCCTATGTCCCTTCACCTACAGGTTCCGTTGCATATCGCACTTCTGAACAGACATTGGTTGCCCAAACTAGGCCGGTAGTAGATAATGATGATACCAGCAGCGTCTTGAAAGCTATAGATGAAATATTGCGTAAAGATTTATATAGCGGACCGCTATCGAGAACTGCTGCTTGGACCAACTACGGTTCTGCTGATGCTAGGTCAAATGATTTCTACCAATCAGCATATGTTACCATGCCTAGAAATAGGTATTGTAAAAAACAGCAGAAATTTTCTATTGAAGTTTTGTATTTATTTTATTAGAATATCTTCCTTTTCTCTAAATTTAATTTCAGTTTCCATTCTGAAATGTCTTCGCCTGTTTACTTCATTAAATAATGTATTAAGCTAACGTAAATATGTTTTACGCCAAAATTAACTCTCATTTTTTCTTACTTTAGATACGAATACTCAGTTAATTCTGATGTGCATAACATGGGTGGTCAATGGTATGAAGAAGAACAGGTTCAACAACAACAGCAGCAGCAACAAGTTGGCTATTACCAGGAGACGGCTGCAGTTCCAGAATCGGCGATGGATGAAAGTATAGCTAGAATAGCTTCTACGTTTCCTACAGATGAGCCGCCTGACATATTACTGTCAGCTACACCGGGTCATTTTTCACCAGAGTCGGAAATGGCACCTGCTATGCCTCTTCTACCGGACATGCCAACCCGATCCCGGAAATTACTGGAAAATCTAGGGAGTTCTCCGATACAGCCAAGCAGAAGTGGATCAGGTACGTTTATTAACAGCAATATCTTCCTCTATTTCTGGGAAGGATAAATACAGGTAATAAACAAATTCCAGCTATTTTGAAAGTAGATTTATTTCAGATAATTATATGTAAGAGCTTGATATTGTTTTTTTTATACAATATTATTAAAAACGTTATGGAATTCTTCTATATACAGTTATAAGACTTAATTACACTAAAATTATATATCCATAACCAGAGGCAATGTGGTTCTTAAATTGTATAAATAAGTTGTTATTCCCACATTAATAAATGATAAATGATAGCAAAATATGATGGTAAATATTAAAATTGAGAAGGTACCAATTATTACCATTAAGTAATTATAAAGAAATTGGCAATTAAATATTCGTAGTGGAATATTAAGAACAAGTAAGAAATCATTCAATTAAAACAATACTATCAATAAATATAAATGTTAATGTAATATTTTCTATTCAAATTAATAATGAAATTTCTTTATGGCTTGCTTTAAAATGCTGTTGACTATTTGCACAACATGCTAACAATTAGTCCTCTCCAGACCCATAATAATATAATTCAAACAAATAATTATTAAATAACAGACAAATAAGAGACATTTATAAGAGACATATAATAAGAGACACACTTTACATTATCTACCATAGTTGTAATTCTACTATGTTTTTTTCTTACGAACAAATTTTGACGTACATTGTTCAAACTTCTTTTCGCAGCTCAATCTCTGTACCAGGATCACCACAGGTCCGAAGATGAGAGTAACGAAGACGATTCCCTGGGTCACCGGATGCAGGAATCTTCCTCTTTACTCAGGTCTCAAAGAAAACTGGGGTGAGGAATAAGTTGCTTGAATTTACTAATAGATACCTTTTAATGTGTATTGTAATAATACCAAACATTTTATTTCCAATACAAATATAGGAAAACTTCTTTCTAAACCAATTCCGTTCATTAGACATTGTTTTAAAAATATTCCAATAATTTCAAATGAAGAAAATTTTAAATTTATTTTCAATAATTGTTTTGTAAACAATAATCTATTTTACCTAATGGGAATTATATTCGAAACTTTTTGCAATAGTCTTTCAATTCAAATGTAATAACATTAATTCATCTTATTGATTGGTTAACTGAATTATTTTTAGTCATTGAATCCTTAACTGGAAAAGTGTATTATTTCAAGAGTTTATGCTGAATATTTATGTCTTTAGAGACACCATTACTAGTTATTGTATTCATTGTAATTACTTGTTATTGTATTCATTTCATTCATCATATTGTATTCATTGTTATGATATTCATTACTTATTGTATTCATTTTGGATATGTATTCTTTTGCTCTAGAAAGATAAAAATCCATTTCTTTCCATGTGTTTTAAGAATCATAACTGTAGATGAAATTCGGTTTCGTAGAATAACACCAGTAGTTTATAACTAATGCCTAACATAAACTCGTTATTATATGCAATAATTGAGGCTTTGCGGATACGAATCAACATCGGATATATTTTTTTTCACTCCATTCTCCATATAAATATATTTGTTATTATAAAATAATAAACCAAAATTGAGACATCCTACAATGTCAATAACTTTTTTTTTGGTGAGTTTCTCCTTCGTATCCGCAGCTCCTCAATTTAAAGTATTCTCTTTTAGAATATAGCAGAAAGCTTTAACGAGATAAAATAACTGGTTTATTCTGTTTTAGCAGGAGGTTAGTTTTCATTAACTTTCCCTAGAGTAGAAATAGAGATAAAGAGAAGCTAAGATAAATAACTTAATTGATATTTTCAAATTGCAGAACAAATGAAATGGAAGTACCATAATTTCTTGTGTCGTTTTAAAGCTATTGCAAATTATGCATTTAAGAAATTATGCATTTACACTTTAAAAATATTCATTTATGAAACTATGCATTTACACTATGTATTAAACTATGCATTTACACTTTAAAAGTATGCATTTATTGAAACTATGCATTTACACTTTATCATTTCATAATTTTGCTTTATTTTTGTAATTTCAGCGAACACCCGTTTCAAAGACCACACAAAAATACGAATTTCCCGTAAAGAGGATACTCCTCACCAGGGACCCCAAGGATCGTTCTGTCAGCGGTAAGTAATACATTATTTTGATATAGGAAGATCATATTACTTGCTCATACATAACAATACTTCCAAACATCTACTTCATTGCATTATATATGAAATTTGTCGTTTAAAGTGAAATGAATATCCTGTCATTTCATTATACCATATGAACTAAAGGGACAAGGTATACCCTCCTGAGATCACATTAACACAATCATGTTATCCTTATGTTTACTATACGGACTATCTACAAAGAAAATTAATCGATGTATTTAAAAAAATTTGAATAATAAATTAAAAAAATATACTTTTAAATTCTTTCTTAATAAAATATGAAGCTTTTCTGCTTGATATAAATTGAGAATAACAGTTTTAATTCTTTGTAAAATTAATTTATTCATATATATTCATAAAAGTTTTAGAAAGTAAGTATTTCAATATGATAGAGTAATATCTGAGTGATTTGATATAGGAAGATCATGTTACAGCACAGTATTTTGATATCGGAAGGTCATGTTAATTGATCATGCATAATACTACTTTCAAACCTGTATTTCATTGCATTATGTATGAAATTAATCATTTAAAATGAAATGCATACCATTTTCATTTCATTACATCACAGGACCTAAAATGACAATAACATTCTGACGTCATATTAACAAAATCATGTTATTATAGCAACATGTTGTCATCATATGGAATAACAGCATATTGACTATAAGGACAAGTTACAAAGAAAATAAGTTAATGTATTTAAAAATTGAATTACGAACTTAAATAGTTTATTTTAAATTCTTCTGTAAATTATAATGTAAAATATGAAGCTTTGCTTGGTACAAGTGGAAAATAACGGTTTAAATTCTTTATAAAAATTATTTTCTTTTTTTCCAATATATTCATAAAAGTTTTAGCAAGTATTTTCAGTATGACAAAGTAATATCTAAGTAAAAAAAAACAACACCTTTTAGTTTAAAATAAATATGCTCTATCTAATACATGATCTTTACTTATGAACATTTTTAATATGGTTTAAGTTTAAAAACTGCATGCATTTCAAATTATTTCATTTATAAATTAAAACCGTAGAAAAATGATATTGATAAAATTTTAAAAAATATAAATGTTAAGTAGCTTTTAATATTTTCTAATAACTTTCAATTAAGTTAAATATTTCTTTAAATAAATAGACATTAAAGTTTCAAAAATAAATCTGTACACTTAATAAAAACATCTTGAATATCCTCAAATAAAATTTTTATTTTAAAAATTAAATTTATGAAACTAATTTCTAAATTGTCTTTAAAATAAAAAGTGTTTTACATTTTTAGACTATATTTAGAGCAGTTGTTTAATGAAATTTGCTTCCGATGCAGAGTTTTTAACATTTATTGTACATTCCAGCCATATAGATACATACTATTCATACTTTATTCTATGATCTATGATATAATCTCATCATTTACAATAAATTTAATAAATTGGGTTTCCATTCATAATATTTTGAAATACCCTAATTGATTTATGTATATTTATTTTAACGAAAATTCTTTCAAGTACAATAAATTAAAATAAAGATTTATTTTAACATAATCACAATTTCTCTTCAGGTAGTATTATTATCCCAGAGTTTTTCAAAATAACCACAAGAAAAAGTTTTAATAAAAATTGTCTTTCTTTGTACTATTCTGTGTACTATATATTTAATATAAAATGCTTTTGCTGTGTTGTTGTTGTATTCCCTGAAGAGTACAAGAAAATAAAATATTGTGGTGCTCCCGAATAACATTGACTGTGTTGATAGCCAGCTTGGAGTAATCTTCATCCGAGGGATGGTTCAGACAATGCATGGCGGCTAATTGCTTTTAAAAGCATTGTAAATGAAATAATTGTGTGAAATTTATTCTACGCAAACATAAATATCACATTTTTTACCTATATAAATTAAATATGCGTGTAATGTGAATGAAATTGTATTTTGCTTCATATATTGTTGGAAACTATTTTCATGAGCATATTTCAATTAATATACAATTTAATTGAATCCCATTTTTTCGTATTTTAGGAAATGGTTTAGGCATGAAGGTTGTGGGTGGTAAAGAAGTGCCTGGATCTAATGGAATGATAGGAGCTTATGTCGCCAAAATATTTCCTGGGGAGTTGTTGAAACCCCTCGGAGAAGTTAAAGAAGGTATTTAGGATTCCTATTGCTTATTATAAAATTGAGTAAATTGTTATTCTGATTTAAAACGTAATCGAATTTTTAAAATTTCGTTGAGTATATAAAATCATTTTCAACTTAAGCAACTTAAATAGTTTTTTGTAAGAATCTTTCAACGAAAAATGTTTGGGAGACTTTTTTTTTATTTAACCTCCATTTGTTTAATTTAATACATGTATATTGTTGTCGTATTCTTCAAGGAAATATTCATAAAACTGGTAGAAAATTCCGCGAAATAGATTGGCTGTCATGTATAAAACACATTATTTATTAACCAAAAATTATAAGTTATTTTAAATTTGTGGAAGGCGTAATTTCTTCAAGAGTTAGACAAACATTATTATGGATATTAATAGATTACTTATGTTTAAATAGTTTTATATAATAAATATTTAAAAAAGCCTATAAGCTTTTAATATTAAAATTGCACGACATGGTTATTTTTAAACATTATTACACTTACAAATATTTATATAATTACAGTAAACTTTAAGTATTTATATTTATCCCAATTACGTCATACTTATATGTACTGAATATTTCAATTAACTGTTTTTATAAATAATTTGGAAATTTAATAATAAATACAAACATTAAGATGCAAATTGTAAAATTATTTGTAAAATTTCTGAAGAAATTTCTAATGCGTAGACTTCTATTAATCTATAAAACAGGTTAGATCTTCTAAAGTAATTATTTTGTAAAAGGATATATATTTTTACATTTTAAATTCATAATTACATAAAATACACGAATAGTTTTTATTTAATGAATATTTTTTAATTTAATGAAATAGCCAAAAAATTATCTAATTACTAAAACGTTAAGAATTTCAATTATTTTTAATAAGTTATTACAATTCTTTTATAATAATAATAATTGTTAAATTATTATACTTGTTTATTAAAGTACATTATGCAGTTTAATATTTTATACTGTATTTCAAATAAATAAGCGTCGTGCTTAATTGCTTCTTGAAGGCGATCAAGTGTTGGAGTGGAATGGTATTCCTTTGACTGGAAGAACTTACGAAGAAGTTCAGAGGATAATAGCATCTTCGGCCGACGAAGTGGAGATCGTAATCAGATGGTAAAATGAATTACACAAATTCAATTAAATTTCTTGGACATGTAATTTCTTGACATGTAATTAATTTTGTTAGTATAATTAGTTATATATACTAACTAGTTATATAGTATAAAGCAGAAAGTTAGTTAATAACTATTCAAATAATCTATTTTCTGTTTATTTGACCATTATATATATACGTTTGTATCTATAATATGACAACATATTTACATTTTACAGTTAAAATATGTATATTTTATGCTAATTGCGATAGTAAGCAGAAAGTGAATAGTAATGAAAATTTGGGTGAAATCGTAACTCTCATTTTATATAAACATAAACAATTCGATGTTTATTATAACAAAATATCATTATTTATATTATATTTTTACATGTTTTGTATCTTATTCTAAATTTAATTATTTATTGACTTTGGGGTGTAAGATGGAAATAGTATGTCATAGAATAGGAATGGAATAGTTTGGGAAAAAAGGTTTAAAACTCAATCTTTTAAAATGTTCCAAAAATGAATGAAGAGTTTTTGCTGTGGCATTTATGATGTGTTTTTCATCATTCATGAATCAAAATATGACAAACATTTTGTAAGGTATAATAAACATTGAATATCAAAAAATTTTGTTTTATACATTGATCGAGCCGTCAAATACCTTGCTTATATTAATTGTATCAGAAAATTTAAATAAACACTAATAACTTCATCATACTCAAATAAAGAAGTTGCAGAAAATAATACTGAAATGACTCTCATTCATTTTACTTGTCGAAATGATATTGAAAACAATCTATAAAATATTTCATTATTATTAAATAAATATTGTCTTTTAAACAATAATTATATACAAAATTGAGACATACAATGTAACAAGAATTCATGTTTCAATATTATGTTCCAATTAAAAAAATATATATTTATTTTTTTCATCAAGAACGCCATTAATTCAACGGGATGTATTATAATTCCAATTATTATCTCAATTTTCGTAAATGCTAAAGCATTTTTTTTGTTTATGATTTATTTTTTTTGTTTTTCAGTGATCTCAACATGCTCGAAACTATGAACCGCCAAAGAAGGAGCAGTCCTGGCATGGGGGACAAGCGGCGGCTCCAGGGGAGGGGGTTTGGGTCCAACGGACCCTTCCGGCGGAGGAGGTCAGGAAAGGGCAGCTCCCCGCTCACAGCCCCTACTCTCCTGCAGACTCCTCTAGGGGTCACAGTCCAGCACTCACCAAGAGAACGATGGGAGGAGGTGGGGGGGGGAAACATAGTCAGCAACAACATACGGAACGCACTCACAGCAAACCTCAGTCAAGCATCTTCCTACGAGAACATACAGTCTCCAGACAGACAAGATTCTGGTAAGAAATTTTAATAAGCAAGGTAATTCTGAAGATTGTTTAATTCTTCAGCACATGGTTAATTCATCACAAAAATTTGATATTAATCATCAATAGTTAATCATCTTCCAATGCGAACATACAGTCTCCATATAGACAAGATTTTTTCCTATGGTAAACAATTCTAATAAGGAATTTTAATAAGTAGGGTAATTCTGAAGATTGTTTAATCCTTCAGCACATGGTTAATTCCACACAAAAAATTTAATATTGAACAGTCTTGCATTTTTAGGATTATTTATTTTTAGGAAAAGTTTAATTTTTGATATAAAGAGGAAAAAAATCTTGTTTTAGAGTTATCTACTGTTGTGTGCAGGTTGTGCAGCTGGATTGTAATTGGGTGTGTTTAGGGCAAGACTTGAAAAACAGGTTTGAGAACTCACAGCTTTATTTACACACGCCCAAACACCACACATATACAATTAAAACGTAATTTATTTAACACATTTAAATATCTGAATCCTTCTATCTATAATATAATTATAGATTCGTAGAAGGATTTCACTTTTAAGTCGAAAACTGAGGTACGCGCGGATGCGCGAAATCTCAGGTTAGAGTCTGTAGACCAACTAATGCCTATGGTTGTGTTAAATATATTTTCTCTCGGAATGAGAGACTGTAAATTAAAGTTTTTCAGCTCGTTGTGGAGTACTTCCCTCTCTGGGTGAGAGTCTTTGGCCAATTTTCCTACTGCCACAGAGTCGCTCTTGCAATACGTAGGAGGAAACACAGTTACTCAACATAATTATCAGGAATTACTAACAAATTAGTATAAAATATATGTAGGTAAATTTTTTTGTAAAAAAATATGGGTATTAAATTTAAGTATTCGATTAAAAAACATGGTGCACGATTTATCTCACGGATCTTATAGATAAGCAGAAACATTCGATTTATCTGTAATATTTTAAAGTGATACTCTAAAGTGTATAAAAAATCATATGTAATTCCAATTTACTAGTTACATTTTAATATTAATTTTTAGAAATTAAAAAAAAGGGCGAATTGTTTGAAGTTTTTTCATTCCTTTCAGACTTCGCCCCCTTACGGGCGACGAGGGCTCATCAGCAGAGGCCAAACCTCTCGCAGCGTGGTCAGCGTCTTCGCTCCTGGGCCTGTCTCAACCGATTTCTCAGAGCTTTATGAGCCTTCTTATTTCTCATCGCCGCCGTCTCCCGACGATTTTCTAGAAGACGAGTTTCAGGTATTCCTATCTTTCCATTTCCCTTTGAAGATTCTAATATTATTCTTTAATGGCTTTTTTTCATAAGAAAGCAAGTTAAATGATAAATGTTCGTTGTTTTTCATAATCTCATAATAAATATGGTCTTATAAAATGTCATTAAAGTAGATTCTTGACAGTGAAAACCGTACTATTAAAGGTACTTATTTGTTATGATAATTGTTGTAAAAAATTAAATATGCATGCATTATAAATAACATTGAGGCTTGAATTCCAGTTTTAACGTTGAGTAACAGATAGCATACAAATATCTGAAATGAGTATATACCAATAATAAGATGAAATCATTATTAAAGGACGTAGTAATAATTTTAATTAAATGGATAGTAATAATATTTTTCTAATACCCTCACCAGAATATTTATCTACTACATAATTTACTAAAAACACTTAAAAATTATCGTAAAGAAAATTAATTATAATTATACAAAAATCTTTTATATTTTAATGTGTCAATTTCTTTCTTCACCATATTAAATGCATGGCAAAATTTTTTTTTTTTTTGAAAAGCATTTGTACATATTTTCTACAACATAATAGAGAAATATTCTGACATTTTTGATTCCATAATATACTGATTTTTATTTTTTGATAAATTCTCAAACATTATTCCAAAGGTGATTTTATATGAAGAAACAGTAATCAAATAATAATTTATATTTTGAGTGATGTTTTGATAATTATTCAATAATTATTCTAATAATTTATCAGTGAAATTTTCAATTTCAGAGTCGGTGGCGACATGAAAGTAGTGTGGAACAAGTACAGGTACAAAATATATAATATTAAATATTGTTTATTTATTATATAATACATAAAATATAATGACATCATTTCATACATTTTGTCTTTGACCTTGCTAGATCTAAAAATTTTGTTTTGAAAAAAAAAAAGTATTTTCAAAAAATACTAAAGATAAAGCACATAAAACATATTTGAGTGATGATATTGTCAACTTTAGGGGTGTTTAGACAGGAATCAAATTTTAGCTCTTGACATGCGCCCTGTCTCAACAATAAATATCAGGTTTGAGATCTAAGTGTTTTAGATCTATCGCATTAACTTTGGAAATACAAGATATAATGTAAAAAAGTTCATAAAATGTATAAAAAGTTCAATGTTCAATGTAAAAGTTCCGTTTTCATCTTCATTGTGTAGTCTGCATTACAAAAAGAATTATAACTGTAATGGGTAATACTACAGTATTTAATATAATTTATGAAGTTTTGTTACCTTCCAGTTCAAGAAATTTTGAATGTCGATAAAATTTATCAAAATCAAACTTAACACATACAAGAAAATTGCATTTTCTTGTGTGTATTAAGTTTTGATTTTTGCAATTTTCTATTTCAAATGTTGCAATTCAAGTATGTGTCTTATTGTAAATATTGCAATATTTTTACCAAATTAATTGAAATTTTTAACATTATTGTATTTTAGTTCAAATATATCATAAATATTTGTATTAAATACAATATAAATACGATGTACTTCATTTTGTACGAAATATTGAATTCTTTCCTACAATTGTCTCAATAATTCGATATTATCTATTCTCTGTAGCAAAGTTTTAATCGAAATTTAATCATTTATAAATAGTCTCATAACGAATTTATATTAATATGAAGATATATGTATATTTTTATATTATTAATCAGAATCGTTTATATTTTTAAATGATTCTTTTGATAATTATTCAATTATTAATTTTGAAATAGCCTTTTTAATAAAAAAGTAATTGGAACTATTCTTCTTCCAAAGCTATTTTAACCTTCCACCTTACTAATCCATGATATTTTTAGAGAAAATTTTGTATTTTATAGAAATAATACGTGTTTATATTGGATCTTAAAAATTATATCCAATGTTTTCATATGATGTTTGATGTTGCCCAATACAAAATATACACACATACTGATCCACTAGGCTCTTTATATTCAATATCTTCACCATCTTGAATATAAAAAATGTCCTCTAATTATCTTGAAGATAGATAGAATAGATAGAAGATAGAATATATGTTTTTTACAAACGCTCATTGTAATGAATTTCTAAGGAAAATTTTTTTTATTACTAACTTTTCACTAACTTCTGAACTTTTAACTATATATATTTAAATGTTCGTAGTTCGGAAACGATAACCATAAATTCAGAAATAAACTTAAGAACTATTGTAAATGAATGTATAATAAAACAATTTGTTGATTTATAAATATTGTTTTTGTAATTTTTAATAATTTGTTTTGTTTTTATATATATATTTATATATATTAGTATTTAGCTTCAGGTGTGTTGCGGTCCAAGAACGGCCATTGTGTATGTACCTATCATCCCAAGCAGACCTTTGTTAAAGAGTGCCTCCCGCCTTTCTCAACAGGAATAACTTCACGAGACGAAGGTAATCTTCTTCATGTAACTAATTAAAACTGTTTAAATTAGTATCAGTATGCAAAAAAAAACATAAGCTTATTGTAATTTAATCAAATTATCAATAAAATTCGTGACAATTAACACTAAAAATATATTTTAGAAAAATACAACTATATTTTAAATCATAGATTTAGAACGTAATTGATTTGAAAAATATTTATTAAGTGGTAGATAATTTATTTTCGTTTGTAATTGTAGAAATTATAGGTTTTTTTCATTATTTTTTATTTTAATAATTCAATCAATAAAATACATAATTTTAAACCAGTTGGAAATAAAATCAAATTCTCTTGTACCATCCAAAACATTTGAAGTCACAAATGCATTAAATATATTATTGAAATATGTAAATGATGTCTATTAATTACATGATAATTAATTTCATGAGGAGGAAAAAATTTCTAAATTACTATTTTATCCAACAAGGGGTTTTATTTTTAATTTTTTTCTGAAACTGCTAACATATATCACATAATCTTTTTAAATGTAATGTAATTAAATTAATTTAAATTAATTAATTACTGTAATTAAATTTTTTAAATGTTTTTTTTTAATGTAAATATGTAGAAAATTCTATTGCTTTATATTATGTTTATATGAACAGTAGTTCTGATAGTGAAATCCTTAACTGCACTTACAAAAACAATAAATGCCCAATTACGTTAACTGAAATACATGGAAAACTTCTGAATAATTAAATATCTCTGCATGTTAATATTTCAAATTTAAAAACTTATTCATTATATAGGATTTTTATTTAAGTTTCTTCAGACTATCTTCTTTAACTAATAAAAAAACCTTTGAATCATGAATTAATTTAATACACGCATTATATATAAGTTAATTAATATATTTAACCTTCTAAAATTTTTGTTATGATATGTATATTTAATTGAAGTGAATTTAAAACAGTCATATTTCAATGCATCTGTATAGAAAATGACTCTATATATGATTGCATATATAACATATTTATTTGTCTCTCTCTATAAATTAATATAGAGATATTGATATAGAAATTGACATGAAATATGATATATACAACACTGAAACATGTATATGTGAACATTATGAAATATGCCTAAGTTCTAGACTGAAACAAAAAAAAAAAAACTGAAACAAACTTCTAAACTGAACTATTTTGAAAAATAACGAACATGTGCGTTCCAGTGTGGACCATATAGACGAGTATGAGCCACTGCTGAAAACGGCTGGAGGACGGAAGAGGAGGACTTTGGGTTTCTACGACCTTCTGAGGCCGCGCTGTTCCCTGGACAAAGTTAGTCTTTATCTCAACAGCCTCAAAGGTAATTTTTTAAGAATCTTCACACAAATATTTAAGCAGTTATAAGCAAATATTTAAGCAGGTATACACAAATATTTAAGCAGATATACACAAATATTTAAGCAGATATATTTCAGATAATTTCCAACATTTATGCTTTATAAAAATTAAATTTAAAAAATTATATATATAAATGAAATAAAGGGTGCCATTTGAAATCTCAACTACATACTACAGGTAATTGCAAGACAGTTACTGCTTATGTACACATACTTTATAAGGTTGAAATAAGGTATTCATTGAAATTTGCAACATTTATTTTCTTTTACAAAATCATGAATAACAAGTAATATAAAATTTTTTTTTTTTTAAATTCAATTCCTACTTTTTTTTCATTATATTGCAGAAAATTCCTTTATAAATAATTTTTTATTCATTTTTTTGAGTTTATCTGGCGCCATCTATTGGTAGATATATGCAACTTAAATCTAAAAAAAAAAAACTAAAATTAATTCATTAAATTTAATTACTGAATTAATATTTGAGAAAACTATTAACATCAAGTGTCATCAACTACAAGTTCCAAAAAAATGTATTTGAACTTGGTGGATGAATAAAAGTATTTCATTAACGATTCTAAATTTGAACAAGATTTATATAGGGAGAGTGTGAGCTAATAGAAGGAATTGAAAAAAAGAAAACCATTCACATCGACAAAAAATATGGATGCCATTTGAAATCTCCTTCAACGAGTCTTTATACTCGAATAAAAAATAAAGTTTGCGTATAGATAGATGGAAGTAACATAATAATAGAAAATTTCTGCAACATATTTCTCTTATAAAGTATGATTGAATTAATGGTTAGGTTGAACTGGGGACTCAAGTTTGCGTATAGATAGATGGAAGTAACACACTAATAGAAAATTTCTGCAACATATTTCTCTTATCAAGTATGTTTGAATTAATGGTTAGGTTGAACTGGGGACTCAAGTTTGCGTATAGATGGATGGAAGTAACACACTAATAGAAAATTTCTGCAACATATTTCTCTTATCAAGTATGATTGAATTAATGGTTAGGTTGAACTGGGGACTCAAGTTTGCGTATAGATAGATGGAAGTAACATAATAATAGAAAATTTCTGCAACATATTTCTCTTATCAAGTATGTTTGAATTAATGGTTAGGTTGAACTGGGGACTCAAGTTTGCGTATAGATGGATGGAAGTAACACACTAATAGAAAATTTCTGCAACATATTTCTCTTATCAAGTATGATTGAATTAATGATTAGGCTGAACTGGGGACTCAAGTTTGCGTATAGATAGATGGAAGTAACACACTAATAGAAAATTTCTGCAACATATTTCCCTTATCAAGTATGATTGAATTAATGGTTAGGTTGAACTGGGGACTCAAGTTTGCGTATAGATAGATGGAAGTAACACACTAATAGAAAATTTCTGCAACATATTTCTCTTATCAAGTATGATTGAATTAATGGTTAGGTTGAACTGGGGACTCAAGTTTGCGTATAGATAGATGGAAAGTAACACACTAATAGAAAATTTTCTGCAACATATTTCTCTTATCAAGTATGTTTGAATTAATGGTTAGGTTGAACTGGGGACTCAAGTTTGCGTATAGATAGATGGAAGTAACACACTAATAGAAAATTTCTGCAACATATTTCTCTTATCAAGTATGATTGAATTAATGGTTAGGTTGAACTGGGGACTCAAGTTTGCGTATAGATAGATGCAAGTAACACACTAATAGAAAATTTCTGCAACATATTTCTCTTATCAAGTATGATTGAATTAATGGTTAGGCGGAACTGGGGACTCATCAATGACCATCCTACTGTTTTCTAACCAAAGTATGCGGTCTCTGCAACATACTAAACTGGCTTTAGTTGCACATAGAATGAGTTCAGCTTAAGCAGCAGGACTTTTCGTAAACAAACACCTTATATGTAGTCTTTTGAAAACAGTAATTTCTTAAGTTCTATTCTTGTGGCACATAGAGGACATGAGAGAGCTGAGAAGCTATTGCATTTCTGTAATCTTTATGTGAAACTTACTTGTCTGTCTGTAAAAGAAAAATATCTATCTCCAATGACCATTATAGCTTTTAAGCGACTTGCCTAGGCTTTTTCAAAGGATCCTATATAAATAAACTATTTTCGTAATTTGGAGGATAATAAGAACTCTTGGGAGTAACGTTTAAGTCCAGCAATTTGTACTTGATGCTAAACTGCTTCCAGTTTCCAGTTATCATCTCATTCCATCATCATTATTAATTTTAATGTTTAATATTGAATTCAACTGCATTCAGCAAAACACCATCACAAAATTCAACATGTGTGTGCCATTTCATCTTATTATGCTTGTTTCTATAAAAGTACATCTAAACATACACACATGCTTATGTTAGAGATTTGACGCTAGAGATTTTCATCTCTATTTAGAAGTAATAGTTTAATATTTTCTTTAATACTTATGTAATGTATATGTAAATAATACTCATGTAAAATATGTAAATTCTCGAAATTTTGAACAGATGTGTGCATAAATACGACATAACAATAATACTTTAAACATAAATTAAACAGTGTACAAAAATAGCGTAAACATAAATTAAACTACAGGTAAACAATGTGTGTCCAAGATAAGTTTTTGTCCCTATACAAATATAGCCATACTAATCAATCAGTTCTAAAAAACGAAGCTATTTAAAAAAAAAAAGAAATATTTTAGAAATGAATAATGTCAGAATTTTATTATTAAATCAAATTTTGTAAGAAAAATTATTTTATGTATTAAAGAAATTTATAGTTTCCTTTCTCAACTTCCGGTTTCAATTTGTATTTTCAGAGAAGGCAGAAGTATACGAGCTGAAAAAGAAGAACGGGGGTGAATAGGTTGTCGGAAGAAAGAGAAGAAGAACCCCGGGAGAGACCGCGAGCTCCTTCCGACCTACCAGGTCTGAGGCCGGTATTCGTTAATGACTGGAAGAGGCCAAAAAAAGGTCACTTTTTAATCATTCTTGTATGAAAGATTGAAAATTTGTTGTTTGTAACGTCAAAAATTTTCAATTTCCCTAAATTTTATTTCCTTTTTCATTTATATATAAAATATTTTTCTTTTTTTACTGAATGTAATGTTTTTTTTTTAATTTTCAAGTTGCGTTGAGGAAAAGTAAAAACATGGAGCTAGTTCTGCTCCTAGTCTCTTACAAGAAAAACAACAACAATCAAATGTTACACAAATATATTATTTTACATTTTCTAATTTGTTAAACAATAACAGATATGCTCGTATATTGTTTTGTAAATAATTTAATACATTTTACCTAGCAAGTTTTATTATTGAGATTGCAAAATTATTTTTCAGTTCAAGATATTATAGAATATTTCTAAACCAATTTTTTTTATCGCAATCATTAATTATATTGGTTATTGTAATTAATCAAATTCACATTCATCATTATTTTAATTATAAAACAAATTAAACTAATATACGAAATATTTAATACGAAACTGTTAATAGTTAAAATGATAAAAAAAAAATGATGTTAAATATGAAAAAAGTAAAGAGAAAAATACATTAACATATACAAATATTCAAATATCCGAAATCAAACAGTTAATAAATAAATAACATCAATCAATACATACCAATTAGAGCATCTGATTGATAGTATTTGATGATTTGCATATTTGGAATGTTTTCAGAACTGGTCCTATGTTAATTAATATTGCTATGTGTCATACCATAGACTAAGGTTTTTTATTTACGTCATTTTTAATAGAAACTCACCATTGAAATTATCTATAAGAAATAATATCAGTGATAAATATACAAAAAATTGATGCATATTTATTGTAAAAAATAATGAAACCTGGGTTATATTGAAATAAACGCATGAAAAAGAATTATTATTTTATGTGAAAAATTCTTATATCGATTTGGAATTTTTATACAGACATAGAACACTTATACTGCTTCTTTAGAAGTAATAACAGCCCAATTATTTATATATTGGATATTTTGTACATTGAAACATTTGAGAAAAAAAATCAACAAATCGATTGGTAAACTTTGTTTTATAAATCATGGTTGTTGATAAATAGTATTTCTAATTGATTAAGAAGATTTGTATTTGAACTCTCAATCGTTTGGAAGCTGGTTTTTAAAATTACTTAATTATGAAATATCTGTTCTAAAATTTAATATTCATGTGTTTAATGTATTATATGATATGTTCAAAGGTGTTAAAATGTGCCGTTAAAATGTGTTATGTGATACGTTAAAATGTGTTATATGATGAGTTAAAACGTGTTAAAGGTGTTATATATGCTTTCGTTTATATTATAGTTTTTTTATATTAAAAAATCAGATTAGACAAGCAATGTCAAATATTTCTGACTGAATGAAAATTTTTAAAAATAATTCTTGTTCTATTAAAATAATTTTATTCATTTTGTTGTCATGGTCATTCTACATTTAAAATTTTACAGATACTGAAAAATCTTAAAATTGATAAAAGGAAGTACTTTCTAATAATCTGTAAAATATTTGAAAAAAAAAAATGTTAGACAAATTAATTAGCGGCAAAGAGTGAATCTTGTTTAAGTGAATCCCTGTTTATAATAAGAAATATAATTTAAATTTAAGAATAATTTAAATCAATCGATTATTTTTCTTTGAATGAATAGAATTTTGAAATAAAATCTTTTTCATTGGCAGGCAAAAAAAGAAAGTGACGACAATAACAATAACAGCAAGGTAGCAGCAACCAGAATGGCAATGGTGAGAAGCAGAGAAAGCCACACGTGGGTTCGAGTCCCGATGCCACCCCTTACAATATCCTACCCAAAGGCTGCAGAGGATCATTCTGCGTTATCCTTTAAGTCTTACAATTATCCGCAACTCCGACTGGTGAGAAAGTATTCGATTTCTTCATACACATTTTATTTGTAATAGAATAAATTTGTAACAATATTATTATGGAAAATTTGATAATTGTATTTTAAAAGTGTTTTAGTATTTTAGTCTTACTTTGTTTGTATACTCTTTAAATGTTATTACAGAAACTCATATTATGCAGTTAGAACTTATAGTGATATTTTAAAATATCAATAAAATAGGACATGTGTTTTATAAAAAATAAGAAACAGTAACAGTGGCAATTACACATTGACATGGTGAACAAAAAAAACCCCATGCATTTCGGGGCATTCATGTAACATACAACAACAACAAAATAATACAACAAAACATGCTGAAACAGAGTTCATTAATTTAACAAAAATGCCAAGTTGCAGATCTTTTAGCCACTAAAAGTGTTACCAGGTGCTCCACGGGGAGGTAGATTTTCTGCGCACCCATAAAATATTTTGATAAGTTTATTATATCATCATGATTAGGATCGCCAGGATAAGTGATTTTATTTTAACCTATGAAGTGCAATTTAACCCATGTAGAATGCAAGTACCTAAGACATTCAAACCTACGTGGGACATTGGCAGAACGGATAACACACTTGACTATGGATTCCCTGTTCGAATCCTGGCTGGCTCGCATTTAGCCTTTGTTTTACTCACAATTAAATTATTGCAAGAACTATAGTTCCAGCCCTTCGTACCGGGGCCTCATTTAAATATTATAGTTTAAAAACACTAAAAACACGCTTTTAGTTAACATAAGAATAAAATGACTGACCAGAAAATGAATGTCACTGTTCTAAAAGCGTGGGATGTTTTGTGTGACATTTTAAAACTAACTCTGCATTTCGGAATGAAACTAGTGAAAAATTATAACGATTGATATGGAGCACCCCACGCTTTTAGATCAGTGACATTCATTTTCTCGTCAGTAATTTTATTCTCATGTTAACAATCATTATTTTACTTTTTAGTTTGATTAACTCTAAAAGCATGTTTTTAGTGTTTTTAAACTATCATTTATTCATTGTGGGACTCTACAATGGACGGTGTGATTTGAAACCTAAATTATCTTTATCATTTAATAATTTTTCTCTCTCTCTCCTTTTATATAATATAACTTCTTCTCAATGGCTGGACAGCCCCATGGCCTTCTGCCAAATTTTTTTTTTTCTTGTTTATTTATAAAAGTATTGCAAATTTCAAATCATGTTCTGAAACTTATTATGTAATTGTTCTTATACTGATTAATGTATGTTAATACACAGGTGTGCTTGGACCTGCTACTTCCAATGGTTCCCTGCACTTCCCGCCGTCTGCGTGCCTACTTCGTCACATAGTGTACATAGGACAAGGACTCCATAAACCCTTCGCTTCTACTATGTTCAATTGACCTAATTAGGCACATTCTCAGTTCCTGTTTAACAAAAGTTGAACTAACGTTTTGAAGGCCACTGGAGATACTCGTTTGTTCAACTTGAATCGGTGGCTACATCCAGTAGCCGCTTGCCGACAAAGTAATACTGATTGCTGTTCATCGGATAGAGCAACAGCAACGGAAAAGTTCAGGAATACACTATTATTAATTATCAATTAGTTGGTATTAGTGACAGGAGGACTGAAGTTTATTGAGTTTATTTTCAAGTTGTTGTGGTGACTACTTTTATAACTGTTATTAATTTGTATAGAGCGCATGGTAAAAAGTGTAAGTGGGTCAGAATCAATTTCTTCTTGCAACCACGTTGATTTTGGTTGATTATCATTAGGTTCAATCGACATATGACATATCATTATACGTATCAATTTTACGCGTATCTCATGCCTTAAGGTACGATTTGAAAACATGGGCTGTTGCAATAATTTCTTACATTATAAAATTTGAAGTATTTGTGTTGTATTTCTTACTCATAAATATATACTTTCTGTTGATATAGATTTGTTTAAAAACTTTTGTGGAATTGGAAATTGTCTTTATTTTGTCTTGAAATTGTCTAAATTTGAATAATTGTATGAAACAAGAAAAACATTTCATAGAAATTTTTTTTTATTATATACAATTAAATTACATAAATATTCAAAATTTACATAATGGGAAATAAGGAAATATAATAATTTATGTTATTCAAATTGCAAAAGTAGTAAAATCCAATTAATGCATGAAATATCGATTGTTTTGGACATTTATTTATGAGGTAGCTATTGGCAACATTTTAAAACCTGTTGTCAAAATAATAAACAATGTTTTAAATTCACTAAAAAATATAAAATGCATAAATGAATATGCAATCGTTTGATAATGAGAAAAAAATCATCTACAGTTATTTTGTAAAAAGTATTTCACAATTATAACGCACAAAACTTGCAAGATTAAACAAAAAAAAAAAAGCAAATTAGTTAATTTAAAAACGTATAAACTAATAAGTTAAGTAAAATCAAAATTAGTACTAACATCATGGGGTAAGTGTAACATTTTAACTATATTTGCATTGGTATTGGAATAATTCATCTGTATGGAAAATTAAATTATGGTTATTTATATAATTTTTTTTGTATAAAATGATAATATGAGTTATATAAATGTGAAACTGAGCTGAAGAAATTGTTTTCAGTTCATAAGATAAAATTGTTATCAAAATAGATTAACTGTAGATAACTGCTCGCAAACATTTGTATATATTGTAATCAATATTAGGTATCATAACGGAATTCCCAAAGATACTTTATTACTCAAAAATAAAAAAAAAAATATATATAAAAAAAAATTATTGTTGGGAAAAGTTAGAAAATTATTAAATTTACTCTGATATATTATGTTTGTATAAATTATATAGAATATTATTATATTGTGGCTTATTTATTGAAAATTTACATATAAATATCTTCATTTTGTTTAAAAAATTTGTAAATTTTATTCTAAAGTTTAAATTGAAAAGAAGAATTATCTGAAATTTCTCATGATAAAAATGAATGAGATTTTGCTGTATTAATTAAATATTATAAATAATAACTTTAGGGATTTAAAAATGTATATACTATTAGAATTAAAAAAATTATACTAAATGTGTGATGCATGTAAAAAGACCAGTTTGGGTTTTGAATTCTGATGTTTAAAACAAATTCTAATTAAAAAATGTTTACATAATTATTTTATGATTACATAATTCTTTCTCAAAGTAAGACGTTTCGATATTAAACCAGTGAAAAATGATACTTAATTACTTATTTTATGACTCTGATAGCATATGAATTCAATGACAAAACTTGCTTTAAATTGCATTTGTTGGATGCACTTAATTTGGAAAGAAAAATAATTATATAATTTTGAATAAAAAACTTTATAAGCATTTAATAAATTTGTGAAAGAATAAACATTATATTTAATTATTATTATATTTAATCAATTAAAAAAATTGCTTTTTCAAAACATACTACATTTCTGGTATCAGTAGAAAGAAACACAATTTCTAAAAATATATAATTTTAAATTTGTACAGAAATGTTTATGCCAAATTCTTTTTATATGTTGATTTAAAGTTGTGTTTATTATTGTGTTTATTATTATAGTTTGTGTTTAATTCATGCCTTATTATTTGGTTTATTTAAGATTTATTATTTTTGATAATTTTTGCCAGTACATGTTGTGTTTATTTTATGTCTTGTATTTGTGTTTACTTCATGTCATATTGTGTAAATTTATTTTATGTCAATACTAAAAGTTGTGTTTATATTATCATGTTAAAGATTTTTTTGTTTAGTTTATTTTACACCATACAAAGTTGCAAACTCCAAGAAGTTTCACTGGGAACTCTATTATGCTCCTTAAATCTTTCCGTGTACATACACACTGTGGTGTCATTTACAATTTAGAAACTGCTGAGTAGTTATCTTAGAAAAAATAAACAAGTCAAATGAAAAAAAAAAATAAATAAATCGTGTGCATGTGTTTTTCAGAGGTGCTCACGAGCCTGATTGCTGGCGTCGATCAAGGCCCCGTTGCGGACCAATTAGAAGTCTAAACATATCACTTAACGTAAACCTTCGTTCAGTAAAAACGGTAGAATGGTGTTTTGTCTTCGGTGGTTTTGGAGACATAGTTGCTGAATTTCGTGGCAAACAAATCTAACACTAGATTACATTCTGTCCGTCTTGATTGGTGTATGATGTGGTTCCATTTTTAAGAATATATGCTGATGTTAAGCATCGAAGGTATTCAGCTTGGATTGATGGTTCGACGGTTAGCAATCTGGGGGTAAAATTGGTACATAATTCAAAGATCATGGATGTACTTCATAAAGGAAATAAAATTAACAAAATGATTTGGAATGGTTGAATTAAGCACAGCTTAAAAAAGGATGTTTCAAAATATTTTATTAGAGAGCTTTAAGATATTGTTGTACTCATTACTCTTGAAGCTTACAACAATTAAAGAGAATGATACTAAAAGAATGATATATATATATCTATATATAATTTCTTATTAAAATTTTTAAAGTTTAAATTAATTATAAACTATAACGTTGATCTAAATCAATGTAGTTCTTCTGTTATTGAAGATAAATCAATGATATAAAATATTTATAGATAAAGTAGGATATTTTCTTAAACCATCGATTGAAAATCGTTCTGTTCTAAATATTTAATTTATGAATTCTTTAATCTATTTTTCTTCATTCATTGGATGTTCATTTAATTATATAATAGTATTTTGCCATATATATATATTTAGAGTTAAGTTTGCATTTTTTGTTATGAATTCTGTATTAAATATGATTAAAAGTGGCAAGACATACATTGTGAAAGAATAAATTTTATAAAAATTATGTAAAAAAAAAAAAAAAAAAAAGGTTTCTGATAGAGAATGAAACGATATTCCCAACGAAAGACACTGGAATTGCTATTGAAATGTTGTGTAAATAAAGTGATTTAAAAAGCATTTATATGTACATAGAATGTTTTGCAAAGCAAGTTTTTCCTGTTCATGAAACTCAATATGAGGAAATGCGAGAACTAAATTTAGGAATAGAATGTTTGCGATAGATGAGGTTTAAAAAAAATTCGAATTTTTACGAAAATGATTTCATTCATACGTTTAGGTTTCCTTTTGTAATGTTTTCATTTTTGATATTAATAGCGAGTGGCTTTTTATGTGATTTTTTCCAAGTTGGTTTGACAGTTTCGTCAACGTTTGTTCTACTAAATTTTATACTTGTTAGTTTGAGAGAAAAAAAAAATGAGCTCATTTAGTATGAGCTGGTCACTGTAGGATGTGCACGACATTAAAATTAAACGTTTAAATTATCATTTTTATTTCGAATATGAACTGGCAATTGTTCTAAGATTGATCATCGTTTAAGAACTTTGATTTTCTTTTATTATTGAATTGGTTTAAGAAATTCGTAAAGCTACATTCAAAGTTATTTGTATATTATTGGACAAATATGGAATGCTCTTCATTCAAGACCTTGTTGTTGAACTTAAAACTGTGCAACTGATATCTTCAACTGGCAATAAATGTTAATAATGAAATGTAGGTTTTGATGACATAATGGAAAATTTCGATGCACTGCACTTTTATTTATAATACCGTTCTTGTAGAGCATGAGTAATGGTTGAACACACTATTTAAGTCCCAATGTATGAGGGCCGAAAAGGCGGAAAAAGTTTATCAACATGGGTGCCAAAATTTAAAAAAATATTATCAGCCAATTATTCTCAGGGTTTACAACAAAGTACAGATATTCATGCGTTACTAAATCTTTTAAAAGTTCAGAAGTTCTTTTTTATTAATAACAAGAAACAATAATTACAAAGAAAAAAAGTTCTTTTTTAATATATTCACAATTTAATTTACATCCTTTTAATAACTATTTGTGAATTCTTTGTTTTTCAAAAGACATTGCCATATGCAGAAAAGATGATGTTTAAATTGTTGTATGCAGCAAAGGTGATTAAATAACAGCAGAATGAAACTGTAATTAATTTTTTAAACTATAATTGATAACACCATTTGTTCTCATTTAAAATTTAGTTAAAGGATTATTCGAAAAATACTTATATATGTAACATTTATCACAGATTAGAAGAACGATTTGTTTACAATGGGTTATCCATAATGTATTTTCAAAATATTGCTTTTGTATGTATTTGTAAATGAAAAACTTTTTTTTATGTGTAATTTTTATAATCTTTAAAATATTTTTTGTACTTGTTGAATTTTTCACTTTTGACTCGATAAGTTGTAAACAAATATATTTGGAAGAGATCTCTCTTTCTATTAATGTTCATTGAAATATTTTATAAAACCAATAAGTAAATGTCCAGTTAGAATTCAATTAATTTACATTTATACACAAAACACTAAAATATTTACTTGTGTATTGCATGAATAATAACTTTTGATTTGAAATTATTTGTTTGTGTATTTTTGTTTTGTTAAAAAAGAAAAAGAGTTCTTTTTAATTAAACTTTTTTAATTAACTTTTACATTAAAAATCTCACACAAAAAACACACCCGAGACATTCATCAATCAGATATGATTAAATCTGTTAGTTATCTGATAAATAAATTCTCTGAATATAATTCAACTTTTATGGCAAATTTATGATGCATTTCCACACTGAAAATAATTAACAGAAACTTTTGCATAATGGCGATAAAACAATAAAACAATGGTACTAAATTTACCCAAGTGTCTGAAGAGGTAGATCTTTAGGTAGAAATCTGTTAATAATCTGCTAATATAATTCAATTTTTGTGGCAAAATTTATGATGCATTTCCGCACTGAAAATAATTATCAGAAACTTTTGCATAATGGCGATAAAACAATAAAACAATGGTACTAAATTTACCCAAGTGTCTGAAGACTATACTTTAAGTAGAAATCTGTTAATAATCTGCTAATATAATTCAACTTATGTGGCAAATTTACGATACATTTCTGCACTGAAAATTATGAACAGAAACTTTTTGCATAATGGCGATATAACAATAAAACAATGGTACTAAATTTACCCAAGTGTCTGAAGACTATCCTTCAGGACGATGAACAGAAATGATGAGGCTCAGGTTTGACTCTCACGGCCGAGCTTATCATAAAAACGCCGATTGGCAGAAGTTCTGAATGCCTCATTGCCTTGTTCCGTGAGACAGACCAGACCAGACCAGAAGGTGACCGATTCAAAATATTTCTGCAGGACTTAACACTCTTTTTTATTATTGTTTTTCTTTTGTGTTTTTACTACGATTTTCTTGCATGTTTACAAGTGACTTCTCGTTAACATATCATTTCGTGGAATCTAGCGCAGATTGTGATAAACGAATACCAGATATCTTGTTGTGGACAGTTAAGCCTAGTTGGGTAACCTGTTAGAATTCATCCATTGAGTTTCAAAGGAGTTTAACTATTATAAGTTGTTTGATTCCAATGAATGTTGTCACGCTAGAAAAATTTATGATTGACTGTATATTTCAAAGTAATATTAACATACAATGATTATGTCTCACAGAAACAAAGTACATTTGGTAGAAATCAGTAATTTCATTAAAAATTCTCATTACAAGGATCGCTATTGCAATTTAGTTACAATATATGTTATTCCCTATATGTTATTATATATCTGTTATTTCCTTTTATGTTATTACATATGTTATTCTCTGTAAAATCTCGAATTGCTTACACTTAACTCGTTTTTGAAAACTTTGAAAACAAAGCACTCAGTCATAGAGTGCTTTGTTCTCTTAATTGAGCGATGTAAATCTTCAAACTTACGAACTTTTACTGCTAGTTTATTTGCTTTTTCACGCACCGTCGAGTCTGATATTAAGTTAGTTGTTCTCCAAATTGGAATTGGAATTGATTTTAAGCTTAACGGTTGATATTGGTATCGTAAAGTGCTCTTGATTTGGGTTTCGATTTTTATATATTTATTATCTTAACAACGAATTTGTGGAGAAAATTAAAAAAAAAGTTTATTAAGAAATCCATGTGGCAACAACTTAGCAGTTACATAGTTTAATGTCTTGTTTTCATTTAAAAATGAAAACTAAGTTTAAAAGTTTTTATATTTAAATTATTCCAGTTCTTGATGTAGAATTTAAGGTGCAAAATTAAACATTATTGTTTAGAATGTAGATGAAGTTTTGCATCAATTTCTGACCGTTTATTACAGTGAAAATGTATGTTTGGCAATTAATAGTACCGTTTATGTGTAAGCTTAAAATTTAAATAGGTGCTTTTTGATAATTCGAAAATTGTAACAGAATGCATACATAATTCTAATACTATAATTTGTAGTTTGCAGTGTTTCAGTAAAGTAGTTATAATTTTTTAAAAAGTTTGAGTTCGTAATTGCATGATTAGATGTTGGTGTTTGTTGACTAAATCAGGAAGCAGAATTACACATTTCAATCACTTCATACGAGATTTTTTTTTAATTTCGTTGTTTTCATTTGATTTAAAAATCTATATTTAGCTTATTTATTGTAGGGATTTTGAATGATTAGTCATTTAAATGAAAGCGTGTTTTATCTTTATTGTATAAATGTTGTATGAATAATTAATCGAAATATATAACTTGACAAGTTATAAAAAATGTATTCCAAACTCAAGGGCACTGAGAAAAATACCAATGTCAATTTTAAATTAATAACGAAAACCTATTGAAAAGAATGGTGCAATTTTTTTAAAACAATGCAAAATGTTGTTTTAAAAATATTTTCATATTATTTATTAATAGTAAATTCTCTTAAGTTACAATAGAAGCAATTAGTGATCCAAGTTACTGACTTCTACCATTAAGTACCAAAATGATTCTGTTATTTAGTTGTGAAATATATACAATAAGAACAGTACTAAATTCAATGTACAACTTTTCTGCATTGGCTTTTTTAATTTCAAATATTTTTTTGTCATCTATTTTATATTTAACGAAGCATAAACTTACATTTTCAGAATCATAATTCTAACCTGATTGAATTAATAATAATAAAAAGGCTAATAATTTTTAATCAATCAATGATATTTTATTCAAGATACCAAGTTTAGAACAAAATGCGAGCAAAGTGAACGTAATCCGATCGATTTATTTCTTAACATAATTTGTTTTTTTGTTCTTACTTGGAATCTTGATGAAAAATGACAATATTTTTCAAATTGTTGACATTTTTTGTTGATTCTTTTCGACTGATTGTGCATTTCTGTAGAGAATGTATGTCTCATTCCATGCAGTAACATACAAAAGAGTGTCAATTACCTTCAGTCATTTTGATGTTCTGTTAGATGATACTCGATGGTATGACAACCACCCATGTAACCTACTCCAGTTTATATTATCCAGATATAATTGTAGATATTGTTCTATTAAAAGATAAAAACTTGTTGATTCCTTTCATGCTTCAATAAATGGAGTCAACATTCACATAAAATGAATTAATATTTTTTGCATATAGATTAGTATAATACCTTATCTAGTTAAAAAGACATTTTGAAAAATTTAAACGTATAGAATTAAAAAGGCTCATTACAACTACCCTTATAGTATATTGTTTAATAAGTATTTTCCTTTTATAGATTTTAAGACCCTCAAATGAAATTGCTTTTATATCACTGATTTCTGTAACCCTATGTGCCGATAATTTACCTAATCATTAATCATTGTTAAATCATTTCTTAGATCGTTCATCAAGAGTATAAAACCATCTCCATTCTTATAAAGGAATATCTAATCATCGTGAATTTAATCTTGCTAGCGATGTAAAATATACACAGTCCAATCACATTAATGTGACCACCTGTTAAAAGCCAGAATATACACTCTTGTATATTTTTGTATACTCTTGTATATAAGTGGAATTCTTTATATGCTGCCACCTGCCTTTTGTGATTGGCTATTTCCTGTTGACGTCGAAAGTAGGTGGTAGTCTCATTAATGTGACTGAACTGTGTAATTATGTAGTGTTTGAAGGATTTGTTTTTGCCGCTCTACAGTCATTTTTTGCACACATTAGGTTACTTAGACTGGTGCCTACAGTTTAATGCGGATTCGAACCATGAACAAAAATCCATGTTACTGCCAGAATTCGAACCTGAAGCCTGTGCTTTCAATGACCAGAGTGCTAGCCAATTGGCTATCAGGCAGCATGCTGTGTTTGAAGAATTCTACATCTATGTCATTTATGATTATCAAAGTGTTGCCCCAAGAAGACAATGTCCAGACAGTCTTTCTTTTAGAGTACACAATATGGCTTGGATAATATAACTGTCAGCATCTAGTCATCTTTGGACTCATTTTTGGCCTTTTAACATTATTACGTTGATGAGGTATTACGGCTTTGGCACAACCTAATTTTTTAAATGTAATTTATAACACAGTGCCTGGCTATATGCAATTCAGATGAAATTATATACGTTGTAAAGCTGTTCAGCATTTCATTCGCTAACTCTATATATTTATTTTTGGCAGTCGATAATTTAAAAATAAATAGATGTTTATTGACCGCTCAATCATAATATGACTGTTCAATCATCATGAATACATGTTTTATGTCTATTCCCTTTAGGAATAAAGATAATTCTGGACTTTTATTGACGTCCTTTGATCACACATTATCATTCCAACACCTCACAATAAAAAGTAAATTGAATCAGGCAGTAAATTTTCCAAAACTGTACATTTTTATATAATCTTTTTGAATAAATAAAATACATATGAGTCAATAAGATACATTTTGAGATAATATGGAGAAACTAAAAAATGAATCTTTACATTAGATACATTGAAATATTTGACTGTGATGTTTCTATAAGAAGATTTTATAATAGATTCTGGTAAGCTTCATTGCATGAAAATTGCAGTGCTACTTTTACCAATTGCATATAAAATAATTAAAATACATTTGTTCTATAATACTATATTGTTCAAATAATTTTGAAATCAGTTAAATTCTTTAGCAGGATAACATACTGACCAACAATTTAACCAACAATTTAAGGATATCAAGGGATTAATTAAAGTAATGCCTGAAATTAAAACCTGTGGTTTAGCCCAGTCCAATTTTTATCACTAATGAAATTGTCAAGCAATTTCAATGATTTAAATTAAAATGGTTTAGATCTCTTTCAGCTATTTGCATATCTCATCTAATCAGAAATGTTCCATTAGATAATCATTGAATATATATATTTTTTTTTTTTGAAGCATATACTTTTTTTTATACAACAAAAAAATATTTAATTTTTGATTATTTTACACAATTAAGATCTGTAAAATTGAATAATCGCCAGATATTTCTCACTTTTTGTAAAAGAGCTAAAATTAATTATTTTAGAAGCATACCCTTTTAATTTATTTTTCAATTCCTTCTATTAGCTTACACTCTCCCCTATATATATCTTGTTCAAATTATTCTTATTTATTCGTCCATTCAAGTTCAAATACATTTTTTTGAAACTTTTAGTGGATGACAATTGATGAATACAGTTTTTGCAAATATTAAAATCAGTAATTAAATTAAATTAATTAATTTAATTTTTTATTTAAGTTGTATATATCAACCAATAGATGGCGCCAGATAAACTTAAAAAAAATGAATGAAAATTATTTATAAAGAACTTTCTGCAATATAGTGAAAAAAAGTAGGAATTGATTAAAAAAATTTTTTTTTTTATATTACTTCTTTTATTTTAGGACATCAATTATTAAATGACTCTTTTTGACTATAGCTAGAATAATCTCAAAAGAATTTCTATTTCAGTAGAATTTAACTTTTCTTTCTTTTTAAATAGAATCTTTTTGTTAATAAAATAATTGTTTCGTTTTTCATCATTTATTCTATACTGAAACCCATTATTTATTCTTTATTCTGAATAATTTGTAATTTTTTAAAGAGCCTGAATACCTAAAAATACCTATATCTAAAAAATACCAATACATGAAAATAACGATTTCAGAATAAAAAAAAAAAAGCTTGCAATGCTTTTTGAATGCAAAATATGCTTTTTTTCACTGTTTGCATTTTATTAAAGTGTAATCTTTCAAGTTTCCAAAAAGTTTCAATTTTCTTTTTTTACATTATTTCACAGCAAAGACGTTTTGATTTTATGTAAGCTCATACTCCAACAGGTAACACAACTATGTCTTTAAATTGATTTTTCTCATTTATAATTTTTACTCTTGTGTTAACAACAAAACATCATATTTTTATAATTTATAATGAGTTATGAGTAAACAATGCTACAATGTTGCATTTATGAGTAAACGTGTTTGAATAGTTAGATGCTCCTTAAAAAAGGTTCAATATAATAATAGTCTATAATGTTAAGTCTTTAATATTTTATACTTTATACTTTAACTTGTGCATATGGTCCTCTTTAAAACTTTTTTTTTAATTTTATGCGTAGAATTTTGATCTTCGCTGATTTTTTTAAAATTCAATTAAATTAATCATAATGTTTTATTTTGTAGTTATAAAAATTAACATTTACGTGCAATTCATAAATGTTTATTTTTATTAATTTTGATATTTTTAATTGCAAATAAAGCTTATTTTAATTCTCATAACATATGTTTATTATTTTTAAATGCTAACATATCAATTTTATAATTTTTGTTATTCAAGTAATTGATTTAAAATCAAGCAAATTTCTAAAATTAAACATTAAAAAAAAAATATATCAGAAGGTGATCAGCTCCCTTAAGCTCGTACCATACATTTATAAATCCGATTAAAAACACTTCGATATAAAAATAGGGCAATATATTCGTTTCTAATAAAACACGGAAAAAAATTCAGTTTATCTACATATAATTCACATTTTTTCAATTTTCTATATTTATTTTATAAAATACTGACTGCCTATCAAAGTCATACGTTGGTGAACAACACAATTAAAGAAATGAATGAAGTTGTCTTAAAAATAGTATTCAAGTTGTTTAAGAAATGTTGTATAGTTTGTGATGTCACAAACTGAATGGATCAAACCCAAGTTGCTGCTGCCATCTTTCGGCTACAGTATAAACTAAATGCTTATAGAATAATTATTAAGCCTCTATTACTCTACAAGCATTTTTCTTTAATTGCCTACTTTTTACGTCAGAAATATTTTGTTCTATATTATAAATCTTGAAAACTATGACGGATAAATTGGAATGAAGGTTTATTTTTTCAGAAATAGAAGTTATTCATTTGAACATTTAAAAAGTGAATCTTAGAGGTACTAACAACTTTTGTTCTGTGACATTTATATAGAAAAAAAAAAATTTCTACTTATATAAACCTTTTAAACTCACAGTAAATCAATTATTTAAAAGGAACTTTTAATTTATTTTATATGTTTTAACTGCAAACTTTTATATTTATTTGTAAAACTCATTCATTTTTCAGAAAATTGCAAGCATTTTGTATTCTCTTAATTTATGAAATTTTTCATTTATAATTTAAACATAAAAGATCAATGTTAGATATGTAAACAATACTATTTTTTATTTTTATAATTTTTATTGATCCTCTACGTTTTTATTGATATAAAATAAAATAAATAAAGAAAATACAATTTAATTAAATGTAGAATAATTTTGTTGTTTCCTACTTGGATATAGAAACAAATAAAATTAATTTTAATTGGGCCGTGTTATAAATATGGTTACTTGTTTCTTTATTTACATATGTGCAGCATAATTTTTCAATTCCTCCTATTAGCTCACACTCTCTCTATATATATCTTGTTCACATTAATACTTTGTACAAAAAATACTTTTTATTCATCCACTCAAGTTCAAATTAATTTGTTTTGTACTTGTAGTGGATGACCCTTGATGTTAATACAGTTTTTTCTAATATTAATTCAGTAATTAAATGTATTTAAATAATTTTAGTTTTTTTTTTTTAGATTTAAGTCGCATACATCTATCAATAGATGGCGCCAGATAAACTAAAAATAATGAATGAAATTTATTTATAAAGGACTTTCTGCAATAGAGTGAAAAAAAAGTAGGATTTGACTTAAAAATTTTTTTTTTATATTACTTGTTTAACATTAGCAAATATATTCCGGCATTGCTTTATTTTATTAATTATAATTTGTATCACTTTATTTATTATTATTACTTTTAATTATGAAAAAGGAAATTGTAAGTGTTAAATATTATATTTTTAACTGCTTATTTTGCAATTTAAACTATTATAAATTATTTAGTTTGTCCCGTTTTGGTAACAACCTCCGTTTTGAAATAAGCACAGAAATAAGAAATTTATTTGGACACAAAACAATTTGTTATATTTTAAAGGAATGAATGTATTTCATTGTATATCCCAGGGACGGACAAACTTTTTCGGTCGCTGGCCAAAAATTGAAAAAAAAAAAAAAAAAATGTTTTGGCGGGCCAAGATAAATTTTTCTAAAATTTTAAAAACAATATACAGATATTACAATTTAAATATGTTACTGAGATGAATAAAATTGCGATTTCATTTTTGAAAGTTCCTTATATTGAGGTTCGAAGTGAGATGTACTGATTTTAACGAACGAGGCTAAATGCTCATCTGTCAGTCTACATTTGAAATAATTCTTTCTAAGGTTCATAGTTGAAAACACTTGTTCACATATATTAGATGAAACAAACATAGGACTGATTTTTTTGGGGGTGAGATATTAAATTTGGGAAACTTACTTTTGATAATGATTTGTAAAACTCTAACTTTGCCATATTTAGAAACAACTGCTTGAGATGATTATTAGATTGCAACTCAATTAATTCAACCTCCCGAGAAAGAGATATCGCTTGTTGGCGCCAATCTATATCTATAACTAACGAAGAACTTCCGCTTTTAACATTTCACAGATTGGAAGCTGTCTGTGCTTGCTATTTCCATCGATTTATGTTTTGTAGAACAAAAATAGGGGAAGTAAAAGATCATCAGCCCTTTGAAAAAAAGGAAGAAAAAAATAAAATCTAATCATAGTAGAAAAGGACATGGATATATAATATATAAATGCATATTTCTTTTAATTTGCCTCGGGTCTGCAAATTAAGATTATATCCGCAGGCCAGATAGAATCTTCCGGGGGCGTAGTTTGCCTATCCCTAGTATAACCAATGGGTTTGAGCAGAAGATACCTCATATGAAACACGTGGTACCATCCGGTCCTTCGTTGTCGAAGAAGTTGGGTAGGCCTCAACAATATGCGAAAATGCAAATGGTATTCCAAGGACAGCATAAGATGCATACAGCAGACTTTGGACCCTACCACTGTTGACGAGATATCAGGGCTTGAATAATGAATAATTTATTAAATTAACATAAACATGGTGTAACACCCTGGGTGGGCAGAAAGTTGGAGAGCAATGGAGTAACAAAGTTTGGGACAAGTGATAGTTAATTTAAACTTGTCACATCTATGTCTACCAAAATATAAAATGAAATTTATTGATAAAGCAATTTTTTTAGTTAGTTAGTTAAATAAAAAGGTATGATGTTAATTATTTTGTAAATAATTTCTTATAAATAATAACGGTAAAATACCGTTTTAATTAATAAGCCAGTTTAACGTATAGTACAAGTCTAAAAATACATTCTAACGCTTTTATATATTATTTCGTCAAAGAAAATATTCATAAATAAGCTGTTCATTATTAATATTTGAGCTGACTGCGTCCTGTGTTTTTTTAAATTTTTGTAATTAATATGTTCACTTATTTGTTTTTTTTTTTTAACATTTATTTTATTCCAAAAAAAATTGTATTTAAAAATATATTAAAAAGTTACACTGATATTTTTACTTACAAACATTTAAGCATTGCAATTTCTATGAAACAATTTGCAACAAAACATTAATGGAATTGAGAATAAATTTAAAATAACTTTTATTTGCATTCTTAATGGAAAAAAGAAGGTATAACATTTACCATTGCACTTTTGCTCATACCGAGTTCAATGTACACTATATCAATTCTGTTAAACTTTAATTATATTGACAGAAAGTTCGTGATAGATTGTATTGTATTCTATCACTTCCAGGCAAATAATTTGATCACAGGAAAGTCTTCTGTCATCCCATGATCCCTTATTTAAAAGATGCTTTAAATAATCACAAAACATTTTAATTATGTTGGTAAAATATGAGGTAACGTATGAGATATAATATGGAAAAGTGATTTGTTGTGGTTGCCCATACCTTTTGGGATCGGAGTTTCTTGATTAATAGGAATTGGATTTTCTAACTGAGAAAGATGGGTTCAAATATGTCAAGCAAATCAAAGTATTCCATTTTCTATGACGGGAACGGCTGAAACAAACCTGCAGGGCAAAAGGAGTCCATTTCAGAAGGAATCTGTTAATTGGAATATCTGGGAATGCACATTCCAAGATGTAGTGCCACAAATTATTGACAATGTCTCAACCTTTTCCCCGTGCGGAATTTGTTACATATTTGGCGCTCTAGTAACAAATGACAATTTGCTATCTTGTATTTGGAAGTTACAGCATGTAAATTTTATTATTAATTTGATGATGTTTTCTTCTTTTCTATGAGTATTTTGTATATGAATAATTAAAAAAATTAAAAGACATATAACCAGATCACCTCAAATAATCAGTACATTAATTATATAATATAAAATCATACTTCCTTGAAAGAAAAAAAAAGCTGTCAAAGTTAATCACATAAAATTTAAAATTCATTAAAATTAAATAACAAGTAATATAAATTTTTTTAAAGTCAATTTCTTCTTTTTTTTCTCACTATATTGCAGGAAGTCCTTTTATAAATAATTTTCATTCAATTTTTAAAGTTTATCTGGGGCCCTCTATTGGTAGATACATGCACGTAAACCTAAAAAAAAAAAAAAAAAAAAAAAACTAAAATTAATTAATTAAATTTAATTAATGAAATAATATTTGAAAAAAACTGTATTAACATCAAGTCATCCACTACAAGTTCAAAAAAATGTATTTGAACTTGATTGGATGAATAAAAAGTGTTTTATTAACGATTGAAAATTTGAACAAGATATATATAGGGAGAGTGTGAGCTAATAGAAGGAATTTAATAAATAAATCAAAAATCAACATTTAAAATTCTTATTTAAAATTCATTAAAATTAATGATAACTAAATAAAAAAAAAGAACATTACCATAGCAACTTTAAAAATTCAAATTTCAAAATGGGTATGATGAATGGATTGCACTGAAATTCTTGTATTTAATTATTATCAGTTTGATGAATAATTAAAAATTGCATTGATATTAAATTTCAAACATGCAATTAGTAATGCACATTAATTACAATTAGTAATGCACTACAATAATAATTAGTAATACATATTGATATACAATATTAATTAATAATACATATTGATATACAATAATAATTAGCAAAACATATTAAATTTTAAAAATTATGTATGTGTGAAATACCATGTACGTGATTTGATGTAATTCAGTCTTTATAGATTTGTGAAATATTAAGTAAAATTCAGATGCATCACAGGGACCTTTGCTACGTTTATTCAGTAAGAGGAAACGTAAGGAAAGACTAATTGCAGGAATTTTTGACAAAACCCTTTAAACTCCTAATTTCTGTTACACATACACATATTGATAATTGACAACAATATAATTGAATTGGTTGCAATTGTTTTTTTCTTACAAAATATATTAAATTTTTATATATAATTTTAAAATACCGAATATTTGAATTGATGCTGTTCAGTATATATTATGGGGATTATACTATATTTTCTTCTCAGAGAAAAAATAAATAAAGTCTTGCTGAAAGACTGTATGACAAAACAAAAATTTTCAATAAAAAGTCCTTCTGGGAAATAAAACTCCAACCCAATGTAAAATTACAGTCAAAAATAAAACTTCTTAAATTCTTTCTTTATGAGATTTTTATTCCTTCCAAACTTTAAGCTTTAAAATCTAAAGGGAAAATAACAGTTAAGACAGAACCTGAAGATAATTCTGTTATTTAATGATCTATCGATCATATATTTTCATTGCTTTTCTGTGCCTACCAGCACCTACTTATCTTATAACTATATCTATGGTTTGGAAGACTATATTTTACTTTTTATGTGTCACTTTTTATCGATTGAAAACTTTTAGACTCCGCTCGTTACTCTAGTCCAACCCTAAAACTTGCCTATCATTCTATCATGTGTAAAATTGTCCTGATGTTTTTTTCCAGCCATGTTTCAAGTAAGAACTTACTTGAACCTGCGCAGAATGTCTAAGAAATCAGTCTACAGTCCTCCTATAATCAATACATCTTGTTCAAATTTTCAATCGTTAATAAAATACTTTTTATACATCCACTCAAGTTCAAATACATTTTTTTGAACTTGTAGTGGATGACACTTGATGTTAATACAGTTTTTTTAAATATAAATCAGTAATTAAATTTAATTAATTAATTAAAACTTACACATAACTGAATGAAAATTATTTATAAAGGACTTTCTGCAATATAATGAACACAAAAGTAGGAATTGACTTAAATTTTTTTTATATTACTTGTTATTGCATGTGCAGACTGTATGTGTCTTGTTTGACCTCTGACCTGTGACGTCTTATTTCTGGTATTTGCATACGAATCATCTTTCTGCTGAATTGAATATTCATTGTAGCAAACCTTTTTTTGAAATTCATTTCTGTCAGCTTAAAAAATCGACGTAATTTCGAATAATTTAAGTTTACCACACTAGTGTGATTCCGAATAAAAATTATTATTAAAAATTATAAGTTTTATTCTGCTTTGGAAGTGCACTTTAACTTCAAATTACTTTCGAGTTAAAAGACAAAATGCATTAATGTAAAAAAATAAAACTTTATAATAATCAATACATTGCTTCGTACATGAAGTAAAAGTTTTCAGCACATAAACAAATTTTCCAGAGTTTATTCTTCGAGACATTTTGACACTATGATAAAAGAATAATTTAACAATTGCTGCTTTAAAAAACTGCATAAAAATATAATTAAATTATCGGAGGAATTGTTTACAGTCTTTTTGAGAATTTAGCAACATTAATAAAAATTTCTGACAGCCTACATCAATCATTAAAAAAAAAAAGGATGTATCTTTCCTTGTGAACTTTCTAAGAAAATAATAAAAATATGTTTAATTAATTTATTTTACAAGAAAATTTTAATTCATCGTGATCTGAGTAACTGATGATATGATTAGCAAAAATGGTCAAGTTAAAAATTAAGTTTGTTGAATAAATAAAAAAATTTGATCATTTTCTACTTTAAAATTAATCAAGAATTTTGAAAATAATTATTCGGAATGATGAAAAATTAAAAATAATACTTTTTCCTGCAATATAATTAATATATACATTAATAAGTATGGAATATGTTGGCAATATAAGAAATATTTCATACTATAAATTTTTTTGACAATAATGATAAGTTTGCTATATAAACTAATACAAAAAAACCAGCATAAACTCATTATATACAGAAAAAAATTTATTTTTAGATTTTTAATTCTGGCACTTTGACCAATCTATTTTACAGCCATAAATTGGAACATTAATATCTTTTTATTATAGAAAAAGAAAGAAACGTTAAAATATTTATTTTATTTCAACGACTCATATTTACAATGACTTCGTAATAGCCTATGAAACCTTTTGCCTTGCTAAACCTGCTTACGAGTTTTTACAATGGTATAGTGTTGAAATATGATATAACAGGAAGAACTTCAAAGTTCATGCATATTCTCACACTTGAAAACCGGATAGGGAAGCCCAAAAACATCCAATCAGGGGTGCGACTATTGAAACTAAATACTTGGTCACTATCTGTTTCTCAAAGCAGGAAAACAATAATTACAGCTCATGGCAACATGATGGATAAAACCTTGTTCTTTCATAAAATACCACTTGATCACTAGTGGAGCTATTTTTGAAATATTGTAATCAATGTTTGTAAAACGTTCTTTCGTACAAAAAATGTATTGTTGATTGAACTTAAACTTCACTCTAAATTTTTAGATTGCTGATGAATTTTATAGAATGTTTTGTCAATTGTTATCTTTTCAAACCAAATGGTCATCAAGGGGCAGTTGTTAGGGTGTACTGAGTTCGTCATGGCTGAAATTGTGCAATGACAAAACTAGTCAGCATATTCTATTATATAACAGGTGGGCTGAATGAACAGTTCGAAGGCTGACACATAGATGACTCTACAAGTATTAAATCCATATAATTTTTAGTTAGCCCTAATCTTCAAAAGACACGTGTATAAATTTCACTGCTGTTGCATTATTAGTAGGGGAGTTATAGCATTTTTAGTGAAGCAACTTTTTGTTGGTTTGAAAAAGGGATAAAAAAGGAATTTCGTGTGTTAATAAAGCACTGCTTTTGGCGAAAAATTCCTATTGAAGCCAATGCTTGGCTTGATAAGCATTATTCGAACTTTGCACCAGGAAAATCAACCGTAGAGAAGAGGTTTGCTAAATTTAAACCATCACCGAGGACGATGCACGCAGTGGACGCCCCAAAAGAGGATGTTACCGACCAAAACATCAAAAAGTCCACGAAATAATTTCTGATAACCGTAAAGTGAAGTTGATTGAGATAGCTGAGACCCTAAAGATATCAAAGGAACGTGTTGGACATATCGTGAATGAATATTTGGATATGCGAAAGCTCTGTTCAAAGTGGGTGCCGTGCGAGCTCACAATCGACCCAAAACAACAACGAATTGATGATTCTAAGCAGTGTTTGGAGCTGTTCAATCGTAATAAACCCGAATTTTGCGTCGATATGTGACAATGGATGAAACATGGATCCATCATTTCACACCGGAGTCCAATCGACAGTCAGCCGAGTGGACTGCACGGGATGAACACCAAAAATGCTGTAACTTCACTAAAAATGCTATAACTCACGTACTAATAGTGCAACAGCTGTCAAATTTATACATGTATCTTTTGAAGGTTAGGGTTAACTAAAAATCATATGGATTTAATACTAGTAGCTCTATATATGTGTCAGCCTATGAACTTGTCAGCCCATCTGTTACCTCTGCATGGTAATGGCAGTATGGTAATGGCATAATAACTGTTTGTGATCCTGTTGAAGTACTGTAAAGAATGCAATGTTGGTGTTGATCTTGTAAGGATAGTAGGGGAGAGTTCGGTACAAAATTTTCATCATTCAAATTTAGTTTTAGTGTCACTCCCGGGTTCTGCTTTTATGGACAATAATTTCCTATGTGCCATTGATAAATGCAATCACAACATATGCATTTGTCTATTCTGACATTAGTTTCTGTAATTCGCTAAATAGAATTAATATCAAACTTATTTTTTTTCGAACTTCTAAACAGAGGCATTAATTAAAAGAATGATTTTATGTAAATTGGGATGGACTATGCAGAATGAAGGTTAAGTTGTAGTGGTGAAAATAAAAAACAAAATTCCTAAATAACGCGACTTATGGTAGCGTAAGATGCAATATGAATTAAACTGCTCCTAAGAGTTTCAGAGCGTCCCCATTGTTTTATAGCCGTATTATTGTATTCCATTTATTAATTTTTACCTGTGCTGTATGAAATTTCTAAGAAACTTTGAATACAAAAGTACAACATTTCCCCCGACTATTAAAGTTATAAATACAATTTCATTTTTCAAATTTTGCCTTTTCATGTCATTATTAATGCCTCTACCAAATTTGGAGCCGTTCCAGCAGTTAGATGCAGCTATATATAACTTTGAATAGCGTTAGTTTAGTTACAAACAGCCAGTATGCATTCATTCATTAGATATTTACAAATTTAAAAAAACCCATTTAATTCATCAAAAAGTTGTTTAATAAAAATTTCTTTTATTTATAAAACAAAATATAGAAGTCGAATTCTAATAAAGTCTGGATTTTTATTTTAAATTATAATCTACCATTTTAAATTCTTCTATTTTAGATGGTATTTGATCAAGAATGGATTATTAAGATTAAAACTGGATTTAAGAGGAAATTTTGTAAAATTGTTTTTAATAAAAATATTAGAATTATATGAAATATTAGAAATACATTTATTTCTTTATTGTTTTTTATTTGATGTGCTTGGATTTAAATTGCAATCTAATGATTTTGAAATCCATTTGAATTTTTTTTTTTTTTCTAGATATTTCTTTTCTTGAGGCATTTATATAAAAATATAAAATTTTACATTACATTTTTTTTAAGTGGTATGTTTTAATGTTTTTGTTTTTTTTTTTTTGCAAATTATGATGTTTCTCATAAAAAAAGTAGAATTCGCTTTTCTAATTTTATGAATATATGTGCGATTTACCAAAATTGATTTATCGCTGAATCAGATAACAATGTCAATCAATAATGAAAACTTACATGAACATCAATTATAGATACAAAAAATAGCGATAATGCAAAAAATATTACAAAAATATGTATTATCATATTAGAACATTGGGGGTCTGAATCGCCGAGTGGCTAGCCCTCTGGCGCTCAGTACTTCGGGTTCGTGTCCCGGCGGTGCCATGGATGTTTGTAGTGGTTCGAATCCCCTTTAAACCGTAGGTCCCGGTCTAATATGATTGTAGAGTGTTGCGGAGGCATTGTTACTCCGCGTCCGTGGTTTATCTTCAAGTTACACGCGCCCCCTGGGTAATGCAAATTGAGTAACGTCTGTGCAGCGCTTGCCTTAAGGCATCCATGACCAAGCTGTCAAGCAACATTAAATTGTCTGGTATAAGGTCCCTGGCATTACCGAAACTATGAAGCTAACAAAAAGAAGTAAGATTCGAAGCTATTTATTTATAATGTCAATTAGTTTCCTCGAGGGCCATATATACCATGATATCATGTTATTTAATTACAAAAATTTATTTTTCTCGTATGTTACTACAGTGAGTCCCGAAATTCACGCAAGATTTGAATTCTACACGGGGTTGCTAACGAAAAAATAGGGGACAGTTCAACGAAAAATGGAGCGGTATGCCCCGAAGAACAACGCGTTTTAATTATTGCGCAATTTTTAAAAAATAATGTTTTGGCACAAAATTTTGTACAAAATATGGTTGGAATAGCTAATGAACTTCATCAACTGTGAAGATATTGATTAAAAAATTCAAAGAGATTGATCGATGAGGGATCTTTAACACTTTGGATGTCCTTTAACAAATCGTCCAATACAAAACATCGAAGCAGTTCGTGAGAGTTTTGCTGAGAATCCAGGAATTTACTAGAATCGGATATTTCGAGAAGCTCTCTACAGCGTATTCTCATGAAAGATTTGCATCTTCACGCTAACAGATTTCAATTGACTTTGGAAACCCACTGACCACACACAGCGACGAAAGTTCGTGGAATGGATTTATGAAACCATAAAAAGTGGATGCTGGTACTTTGAAAAAAATAATTTTCAGCAATGAGCATATTTTCATTTTGATGGCTTCGTTAATCGTCAAAGTTGTCCCATTTGGGGTTCGAAAGTGGGATCTGCATCAACTAAATTGAGTCATATTTATGCAAAACGGTCGTGGAAAATTTCGTCAAAATAGTGCGTATGTGTCAGCCAAGTCACGGAGCCTGTTTACCTGATATTTTCTATTCCAGTGGTTTTCAAGGTCAGTCACTGATGTGCTTTAGGGGCATTCCAGAGAAATATGTGTGCATACATAAATATTAATATAGTTTTCTTGTCAGTTTTCCGGTTCAAAAACAGCTTTCATTATAAACAACAATAATTTCTGATTGCTTTTTTTTTTCTTTTATATAAACAATGCCAAACAGCGATAATGCGCCAAAGAAGATTTTTGAGAAATTTGTAGTGGTAACGTCCATGGTTGGCTGAGTGTTACAATCTAATTAAGTACTAATTTTAATTGAGTTTTAATTTTAAAATATTTCCATTGCAGACTTTGAGATATCTCCGTCTGTAAGTAGTACTCTTTTAGAGTTGATCATCTAATAGTAACAGAAGAAAAACTACATAATTATATATAATGATTGTTAATTGAGGAATAAACATAAGGAATTGTTTTTTGAAACCTTTGGATTCCTATAAAAAGAAGAATGCTTGTCAATCTTTAAGAATGAAGAATCTCTTGAAAATTTTACTACACCTTTCAATGTCACATTTATGTAAATTAGACTTCACCATAAATTTAAAATTAGAGGAATATTTCAATGTTTTGACGGGGAAATAACTAGTTTAAATTTCAAATAATTCAACAATTTCCCAAGCATTTGGAAAAATCGTTTAAACTCTTCAGGCTCATGTTTCGTATAAAAGAATAAATAAACTTGGCGTGCGCTTTATTGCATAACATTATTTTTCTGCAATATTGGAACTTCAAGCCTTTAACTTTACATACATAACCCTATAATATGCATTGTGAATTAATAAAGAATTCACAACTTTTTAATTAAAAAACTGTGTTTTCTATCAAAATTACTTGTGTGAATTTCTAGGCACGTAATATTTACAATGCATTAAAATCAAGCCACGCGCTTTTTATCACATTTTGAATTGTTTAAGGAATTTTATTGAAATAATATAACTCTGAAATTCAAGTTTAAGTTTTAAAGGACGTTCGCATGTGCAGGGTTGTTATGCATCTTTACGCAAATTCTTATTATTTTGAATTTAAGTAAAGTTTTAGAAGGAAGTTTTGATATATTTCTTGGAATAATTGAGCGCTTTAAAATCCTCATTGAAAATTTGCATAATATGTGGTATATTTAAAATTAAACACTACCTGCTAGTTCTTAGAGTGGCAACGAATATTATCCGATTTCCCAAAACATTAGAATACATTAAAAAATACCGTAATACTAATACCTATTCCGTAATAGTTCAAATTTTGCAATAACTATACATGAAATAATCAATTCCGCAATACCGCATTACTACACGTTAACTACAGGTTTAAAAGCCTTCAGTGGTTTATATAAATTGGAGTAAGAGTAAATAATGAAACATTATAAAATTATTTTATATAGTAAATTATAAAATATTTTAATTATATAAAATTTAAGGAAAATGAGGACATTATATGGATAACAACAATCTTAGTCATAATAAACATTATCATAAAATATCATGATCCCATACAAAATTTTGATAGGCCTGACTGCAATGCTATATGCTATACAAACATTCCATAAAAACACACTGATACACTATTGCTTGACTATAATAAAATAGGAAGTTTCAGATTCAACGTTTAAATAGGATTGTAATTTGCAAAGGACAGATTTGCAAACGTGCTACCCATAAAAATAATAAAAACTCTATAAAAATACAATAAAAAAAAACCAATTAATAACATTAGCAAATTCCAACCAAAATGGACAACCCAATTTAGTCCATAATATATTTTCAAAAATCTTTTTTCTACGCCTACACTCCTCTTCAATAAAGAATCAAAGCAGTGCAGGATATTTTTGGGTACCAATGGATCTACGAAAATTAAAAATCGATAAAATATTGTTTGGACACAATTTGAACTATTTCCCTTCGTGGACGATTTCTCAACCTTCTATGTTAGGCTTGCCCGACTTGTCAAAAATCAAATCACCAAAGGCGTAACTGACTCTTCCCTTGCTATCTAAGCCCCGGGGAATAAATAGAAAATTGGTCTTACTTTTTTGGACACATTAGTACACCTTAATAAACGCCGCTCTCCATCTGATACTCATCCAATTTCTCTTATTCCTCTTCTCCGGAATCCCTCTCTTCTCTTCTCTGATCTCTTTAGATGTCATCCTCCATCATCCTTTTCTCCTCCTCTGAGATGCCCATTATATTCTTACTAAGATCCCCCTCCCTTCTTTCATTATTGGTTGGAATTTGTAAGATTTCATCTTAAAATAAGTCCATGGGACTATAAGTTTTCCCATTGTTGGAGAAAGTGTGATACCGACAGTCAATCAATTTGAAATAGCGGGCCAATCTTTTTGGAGATCAGGGGTGATTCCTCAAGCGCAAGCGGCATTTACCAAGACATTCGTGTAAACACGGTACATCATTCCATCGTCGCCAAAGCGCTCAATATCTATTCGGCAAGCTCACCATATCGATAGATATATCTCCTATATTTTCGCATGTTGTCCCCCAGCCATCTTCAAAAACCTCCTCTCCAACGATAATGCAAAAATCAGTCTGACCAGCTGCACTTTGAAATTTCAAAAAAATCTGCCAAATAAACAGAACATACCAAGATATGAAATCCCCATAATCGCAACTATGGTGAAGAGCGTGTTTCCGCAGGAAATGGTCATTTCTTGATCAAAGCAGACTCGTATTCGAAGGGGGCTAGAGGCTGATGTACAAACCCCTTTAAAAATAAATACATAAAATAAATTAACTACAACGCATGGAATATACCAGGATTACCAATAATTTTACTTTAATACACACAAATTATTTACAAATATACATAGAATAATTTTACGAATTTTAATAAAATGGAAGTTTATGGATATGGCTTTCCCGAAAATGAAATGATAAAAATTGAATGAATAAAGATTAGTGTGACAATTCGCAAATACTTTGGAGAGATTATGCACTATAATACGATCATACATTATTGATTTACTTTTTCACTAATATAATTCAAGGTCCATTAATATTTACAAAAAACTAAATTTAATTATCACTTGTTTAAATATCATGTTCCGTTGAAGAAATTATCGATAAATGATAATCATTCATAACAAATTAAAATTCTTAGCAGACTCAAATTAATTTCTTCTTATTTTCATTAATGTTTTTTTCTAATGCAGCTGGCAAACACTTAGATGTTATGGCAAACGTTGGACTTTACTCACTAGCACTACCCAGGAGGTGTGTAGCTTGAAGATAAACTACGGACGCTGAGTAACTACTACCCTCACAACACTCTACGCTCCTGTGAGACCAGTACCTACGATTTAAAGTGGATTTCGAACCACTACAAACATCCATGACGACGCCGGACTCGAATCCGGAACCTGTGGTACCAAACGCCATAGCACTCACCATTCAGCCATCAGGGCTCTATTTCCATTATTATTATTATCAATATCATAATAATAATAATAATAATAATAAATAAAATAATAATAATAATAATAATAATCAATTGTTCATTTAAGATGATAAAAGAGATATGACCATGAATTATAAAAGGTCCCCACATTGGTATATAATAAATATATTTCACCATTTTGTATTTGAAAAATATTTTACCAAAGTAATATGATAATATCATAAAAGATGGCTTTATTTACTTAAAAGTAGGATTCGATGGAATAATTTGACGTCGGAAAAAAGATATGATTTTATGTTTGTATAAATTTGCATAGCAAAAAAGAATTCCAAAGAGTTATGGAATCTTAATAATTCTTCAACTTTTAAGAAGGAAGTGCTGAATTTCAAAAAGCTTTTACCAATGCCATCAATTTGAATATATCTTCAACTATATTCGATTACACGAAATTCGAAAAGAGTTATACCGGAAATTTCTTAGATTCTGCTAAATTATCATAAGTGTACAAAAAAAAAAAAAAAGATATTTTAATTATTTGTATAAAAAGTATTTTTCGATAACTAAATTGAATATTGGAATAAATTTACAGTTCTAAAACCTTTTTCACATAAATGGAATAACTTCTGGAAGATATTTTTGCTGGGATATATAATCATATACGTAGAAAGATGCGTTTCTTCTACCAACTTACTTTTTAAATGATCTAACTATATTTCTATCTTTTTCCCTAACTTTAAACTAGTTTTCTTCATATGAAGAAGATTAGATGAAAAAAGTAAAAGATTAAAAATAAAACTCTCTTACTTTTAAGGAAAACAAAATTTCCAAAAAAAATATTAAAAAAAGGAAAAATACCTATAAAAATTTATTTTTTTGAAAACAAAAGAAACAACTGCAAAAAGTATTTACTTGAAGTGAGATGAAATAAATAACAATCGTAACAGTACTGAATATATTTATATGATAAATGGTTTGAAAAAAAAAATTGACAAAAACTAACTTCAAAGTAGACGGTTTGTTCTTTTCTCAGAATATAAAAAATGTTTCAATTCCTTCTATTAGCTCACACTCTCCCTATATATCTTGTTACAATTTTCAATCGTTCATAAAATACTTTTTATTCATCCACTCAAGTTCAAAATAAATTTTTTTTAACTTGTAGTGGAGGACACTTGATGTTAATACAGTTTTTTCAAATATTAATTCAGTAATTAAATTTAATTAATTAAATTTAGTTTTTTCAGATTTAAGTTGCATATATCTACCAATAGATGGCACCAGATAAACTTAAAAAAATGAATGAAAATTATTTATAAAGGACTTTCAGCAATATAGTGAAAAAAAGTAGGAATTGACTTTAAAATGTTTTTTTTTTTATATTACTTGCTTTTTTTTTTCTAAATCTTTGAATTAAAATTTAAGATAGCACTTGAGGGAGATTTTGATACATTCGTCTGCTATGAAAATTCTAGAAACAGAAAATACTGAAAAAATCGCGGATGACACTTTCTGTATTTACTTTCGCGGATAGTTATATAATAAGTAAATACAGTGTTATTAACTTAAAAGGATGTTTCCTTTATAATAGGAAATTTAAAAGGAATATCTCATCTTGTACAATACTTTTAGAATCCTTTAACATTAGAAGTATATGGAACGTGAGCAAATGAGAGGTTGGTAAAATTTTTTTAAACACTCTCCCTCAGTGAAAAATGGAAAACTATGATTCCTTGATAGTTGATATAAGAAAGTGAAAGCCTCGAATTCCTTTTACTATATTAGCTAAATATTAATATCGAACTTTTCTGAGCATTTTGTTAGCTAGTAGATAGTTTAAAAAATTAAGGTCAACTTTAACTAGTTCGTGTTAAGCCTTATTTACACCAATGCCAGCCAATCATAAGTTTTGGTAAGTAATGTTGGAAATCCTTGATCTGTCTCTCTAAGTTTGCTCTGTGGCCTGATGGCCAATAGCTTAGTGCTCTGGCCTTTAGTGTACCACGGGCTTCAGGTTAGAATTTTAGCTGTTACATGTATTTGTTAATGGTTCGGAATCCCAGTCTAATTAGCTTAATGTATGCACAAGATGACCGTAGAGCAACAATCAAACCAAGTTTCTCAACTTTTAACCATAGTACCTGAGACGCTATGTTGCTTACAATGATTTGATGGATGGTAACATATATTTTTTGCCTTAATTGAATTCTTTGAATTTCAGTTTCATTAGTATTAAATTTTTAAAGTAATTTTAGAAGGTTCATAAAAAATATAATTGATTTTATTTATGAATCTTCTTTGGAAGCCAAAAGAGATCTTGTTCAAATGTCTTTCATTAATTCTATAATAAATTCACTATCATGGGAAAATAATGATAATAAAAATATTCCATTGACAAAATTTGTTTTGATTAATCTTAGAAAAACATATTTATATCAGATATAAATAAACTTCAATTTCCCAAGACCTTTGTTGAAGTTTTTATACATTTATTAATGCATAAGAACTTCCATAAATAAATCAAAATTACTTTGAAAAGCATACATATAATTATCGTTTTCGGATAAATTATTATTATATAAACTACGTATATTCATAATCAACTCATTCATATGTATTACATAATTTCTAAAGAACCCTTGTTAGAATTCATAAATAAATTATCTACATTGCCGTTTAGTTGGGCAATATAAACATAGCTTATTTATATTCAACTCATTTATATGTATTTGCAAATTTCTGAAGAAAACCAAAGTTGTTGTCTTTATCTATGGATGAAAAATAGCATGTATTAATTCATCGCCAAGTAAACAATCCTGGCGTAAGACGATTTCAATCATCTTAATGTGAATGGGTAGAAAAAAAAATTATTTTTGCTTTTACGCTTATGCATTTCTTAAGAAGTTTATTGTAAGACACGCAGTTGATACAAAAAATGACATTAAAGCAGGAGACAGAGTTTAATTCAAGTAATAGGAATGATTGAAAGTAAAAATAAATGACATCATTTAAGTCTATTTTTCTTTATTACAATTTTCATATAATGTGGAAAATAATGTGGAAAACATTTTAAGCTTGTTTTAGTTGTTTCTCAATAAAATTTAGGAATCAGATTTTCAATGTATAATATAAATAATAAATGTATGCCACATAAAAAAATGATGTTCATGAAAAAAAACTCGAAGAATATTAAACATTAAGATAATTAACAAAATTCATCGAAAAGAAATTATCTAACTGTAAAAGAATTTTAATACGAATATCTTTCGATCCAAAATTCAATGAATTTTGACCGCCAATAAATAAATAATGGAGTCCCAGAACATGACAATTAAAAAAAAGCATTCAAGGAGGTATGAAAAAGAGTGGAAATTTGAATCTTAAGACATAGCTTTCAATAAATTTTTCACTCCTGTTAATATACGGTATTGACATATGTGAATATAGAGACCATAGACGTATAGGCCATATACGTGTATTCATGCACTATTTGAGCACATATAATCCTTTGAGGGAGGATATGAGATTGGGCTAAAAATGCAAGATGGTCAATTCGAAATATAGTTCGACATTTGAGTCGAATCGAATTTTTGTAGTTTGACGCTATTTAATGATACTGGTTTAACTATACCAGAACAGGAACTCCTGGAAGACGTTTATTAACCTTGAGATGACAGAACATGAGGAAAAAGCGTTTTTCAGAGCTGATCTTAGTTGATCTAATTCGTCATTATCAACGATGTGGTGATAATTAGGAAGAATGGTTCAGCGTTTGAGTTCACAATTCCTTTGTGTGACTAGTCCTCAGTTGTGTGCATCGATAACAGTGATGGTGTGCTTGTTCGATTTGGAATCTCACCTAATCGATTGTTTAAAGCTACAGGTTCTGCTTCACGTTGAGCCTAGATGCCCAACGAAGATTGTTTTTATTGCATACAGGGCAGTAGTTGGATACTAATCTGAGTAATATCCACGACTATCAAAAGTTATAGTTAAGTGCCATTTCATTTAAAAGACGCGGCTCTTTGCTTTTCATCGCTGATTCCTTCACATTGCAGTTTACATCTCGATATTCTCTATGAGACACTAGGTTACGTTACCATTAAAACAGATTAAACCGTCAATCCTTTCTAATGATTTTAAAAATTCTTATGACCTGCTAGATCGACTGCCCTCACTTTAATAGAAGCAGTTTAGAGACTCATAAATATAGGATAATAACGGACAATTGGATATAGCTTGTCAATAAAGCCTCTCACAACAATTGCCATTCTTAAGCATTTATATGTCAAATAATAGCTTGCATTTGGGACAGAGGAATGCATTATTTATTAGTCCGCTATTAGTAGCTCGTGTTATTTTTTTCTGAGATTGTATTTCGAAATTGAAAGTAACTTATTTCTGTAAAAATTTCCTTTCGTCTAAACTAGTTGAAGAAAAATAATTTCAAGTATTCATTCTTATATATTATATTGAAGAACTGAGACAAATATTCATGTACAAGTTTTCAAACAAGAACCGCACAAATATTTTTTGTACAAGTATTTACTCTTATATATTTTGAAGAACTGAAAAGAGTCTTTGTTAACAAAGGCTTCAAAAACTTTGAACGTTGAAGTTTCTGTTTTTTAATAAAGGAGTTAAAAGGAAAAAATTGTGTGATTCTGTATAGATTAAATTGTAGGCCAATGGTATGAGTAAATTACAATGATCACTACAATAAAAGATTACTAATAAATACATACAAAGTTCATTTGTATTCATTCTGTATTCATGTAAACAAAAGGAAAACACTTTTAATATCAAAGAATCGTTTCATGAAAGAAAATGTACTTTTAAGATTCCTTTCTGCATACATTCTATTCAAACGTATCCGTTCTATTTACAGCAGTTAAAATTTCACTGTTAATTTACTACACAATACAAAAAAAAAAACAAAAAAAAAATCAAAAACATGCCTTTATTACAAATTTTTTTCCACAGTTAATAAAATTAAATAAAAAAAAAAAAATAATAATTTTGTATCAACTCAATCAAGCTTTCATTCTGAAATAGTGGCAATTAAAATTTTTCAGTTAATTTCTAAGCAAAATATTTATTAATTAATGTTTCTTTTTAAAAATGCACACTAATTGACTTATTAATCATCTAATGGAATTATTTTTAAATTTTAAATACAATTAATTTTTATTAGTTGTACTAAGATTTCTTTCATTTAAAATAAATTGATTCATCTTTTCTTTTAAACCTTTTAAAACATTGATACGGAGTGATTTGTTTTAAGAAGACGTTACGAAGAATTTTGTAAGTAAAAATAAAAAAAAGAATTACCTCCAGGTATTTTCGGAATTTGTAGAACGATGTGTGGAATTTAAATTGGTGTTCTGTGCTTCTAATCAATTGAGATAGATTACTTTAGACAATTTTTTTTTTACGTTAAATCATTCAATTACTTTGTTTAATATGCCTTATGGTAATATGCAATTTTAAAATTCAAAATAAATAAATTAACATTCCAGAGAATTGAAAAGAAATAAACAAAATTTAATCAATGAAAATGTTAAAAATAACTAATTTGTTTAATTTTTAATATATTAATATGTTATTTAAATAAATTAAACAATCAAAGAATAATTAACAATTATATTGTCTATTTAAAATATACATTTTAATATAACTTATATTAATTTCTAAAATCAAATAAAATAAACGTTTTTATATTTTGTGAATTTATTATTAATTTACAAAAATTCTATAAATTAAAGTAAATTTTATTGATAATATTTCACATAATAGTAGAACAAATCAGATTTTCTATCAGTTTTCTATCAATCAATTTTCTATTTTGTATTCATCATCAATTTCAATATATAAAGAAATGATAAGATTGACCTAATGCTACTAAAAACGTTATTGCTATTAGTTTAAATTATTCAACTAGTTTTAAAATTATAGGATTAATGAAATATAGCAAAACTATGTTAAAAATGATATTTTTTGTAACAACTATTCAACTTAATATTGATAATTTCATATTAAAGCACATTTTAACGAAAGTTAGTGATGGTCATTACGATAATTCGAAAAGCATTTCTCAGGCTGAAAAGATACGTTATTAAATAAATAAGACTTTATGAAGAATTTATTCAAAGTGCGTTTTTTAAAAATATTTAGTGGATATAACAAGTTAGGTTGATGGAAAATATGTGTATTACGTTAATGGAAATTTAAGTGGTTTTCAGTCAAAGGGGAAATTAGATTACTTCTAGTTGTTTGGTAAAAGAAAACTTTCTTGTACTGAAAAGAAAATTATTCACCACAGTAAGCACTTAACTTATTACATAAGACACATATATTATACTAATTGTAATGTCTAATAAATGGATTTAGATTAAGATTTTTCAGAACTTATTTTAACTATGCCCTAAATTTAAATTCTTTTTGAAAAGACATAATTTAAATAATCTAAATATTGATATTTAAAATGATGTTAAATAAATGTTACTCATATATTTATGATTATTTTTAAATTCTGCCCACTCGTAGATCCAGTGTTAAAGTTCAGTTTTTAAACCTCATCTACCAGAAGTCAAGTAGATGAGGGTATAAATAAACTTGAGGCTTGTCATTTGATAGAGTTTAAGAGAGAGTATATCGGCACCAACGATGGAACTGAATGATCACAGAATTTTTGGCTTTTCTCAGACGTTGTTAAGTAATTATGTCCTTGATCATTCATCCCAGCAGAATAGTCACTTTCTTTCACCTTCCAACAGTCTGATGGGATAATTGGCTAGCGTCTTGCCATTGGTACCACAGGCTTCAGGTTCGAATCCAGTGGTAGCATGGATGTTGTTAGTGGTTCAGAATCCACATTAAACTGTAGGTCCCGGTCTATTTGAGCCTAAAGTGTGCAAAAAATGACTGTAGAGCGACAAATCAAACCAATCCAATATGTTGTATGTTATTCATCAATGACGGGTATTTTCGACTTGAGGCCATTTCATGATACTATGGCAGATATTATATGTACTACGCTTCAACCAAAGATCCAGGATGTAATGCGCGACCTTGATATATTTTAACCAAATTCCACAGCAACAATTTGAGTCGAATATCCACCCAAAGATGGTATCGGTAGCATTTGCAACCTTCTTTCCTTCCTTTCCTCTATTTTTCTTTAACAAAATGGGTACAACCTGTTTTTAAAAAAGTTAACTAGTTTAGCAAGTAGATGGGCCATACAAAACATTAAAATGCGTGCGGTGCATTAGAGTGCCCATTCGAATTTGCTTCAGACATCTATTACTTTTAGAAAAGAAAATGTTTAATTTTAATTATGACATCTTTGCAGGTTAAGCGTCTCGCATCGATATTTAAGCTACTTAGTTTTTCATATAAATTTAGAATGTAATGATGTTGTTTTTAAAAGATCTTTCCGAAACGGAATGTCCTCTTTATCACCTCTTAGTAGATTATTCGTGGTAGACGTTAGAGAGGCCACACATTACTCACTAGAGATGTTGCCGTAGTGAATACTTTTGAATAATGAGTAAACTTCGTAGAGATTGCTATGCAAAATATATCATAACAAAACAAATCTAGTTAGAGTTTTCCGAAATTTCTCTATGGAAATTATGGAGAATAACCCCTTTTTAACGAGGATTATGAGATATTACGTTATCTAAAAACCATCACCATCTTAGTTAGATCACCGAAGTGAAGCATTGGTTGGGCGCGGTCAGTAGATGACCACTTTATAACTAGTAGTTATGAAAGTCTGCCATCATGTTGAGCAGGTTCAAAATCTGACTGCCCAATTTCAAAACATTGGCCACTTAAAATATCCTATATTCTTGAAAAAAATGTGTTCTTCTAATAAAATAATTTATTTGGAGTAAAAATATCCCAATCATTAAAATAGTAAAAAAAAAAAATAATAATTAAAAATAAAAATTTTATGAGGACTTTCTACCTAAAAATTTAATATTTGAAAATAGATATTTGTTTGAATCTCATTTATGGATTCCTACTATGTTTCAAATTTGACAGAATAAACCCCAAAATCATACATTTTATTTAATGAACAGTGTCAAGGTACATCAGTTCGTCTCTTGACATTTAAAAAAAAACTGCTTTGTTTGCTAAAAAGAGCATTATTTATTGAGAGTTTTTTGTTATATTTTTATCTTTAATATGTTCTCTGTTTAAGGCCAAATGGCTATCATAAATCTCTCGTAAATAAAGTATATATGTAAATGATTACGTTGCAGGAAACAGTGCGGTAATTTGTAAGAAACGTGATTATTCATAAGAAAAGGAGAGATTATTGATGCTTTGGGGAATGTATTAGGCTGCAAAAAATCGACTTAAAATATGACGAGACATATGAGATATTATTCATTGAGAAGATTCAAGTTGGTTTATTTTCGCTTGCATAATGAATAAACTACTGGGAATACTTTTAAAATTTGATAAGAATGTCCTTTTTTTTTATCATAACTTACCTCATTAATAAAGTTCTTGGAATCACTACATTCAATTTAACCCCCTACATATTTATTTAAAATGTTTTATTTGAATATTACCTTAGAGAATAAATTTCATTCTTAATATCAAAGAAATATAATGCAGTATATATATATCTTGGGTTTTCCATAAATTTATGAAATAAAGCAATTCATTTTTAAGAGATGAAAGCACAACGAGTTTTTAGTTCAAGTGGTAATAGATATCGTCTATTGTGATTAGTGGTAGTACAGTACACATAGATGAACATGAGGTTACAGGTCTGAACCATTTATTAATGTGTGCTTTGCAGTCATTACTTACAGAGATGAACTACTTCCAGAGATACTTAAATCTATTAAGTTTGAACTTGGCGCTCGTAAAATCTTGGATCAAGCCTGATTAATATATATCAGAGAAGGGTTTTAACTTTTTTCTCTCTTACAATGTGAGTTAAGTTATCAGTAATTTTGTCTGGTGAAGAAAGGTTTATTAAACTTATTGATCTTTGATATTAATAATAACAACTTAAGCAGCTATGTTAAATAATAATATATAAGCAGTAATAATAATAATTGAAACTAATTATATTATGGTATGTAATATAGTAAGACGATTTGGAAATAGTGGAATTGGTCTTCAGACAAGATCAATGGGCTATTACAATATCCTTTGATGATCAATAGAACCATTCCTGGCAAAATAAATGAGTGGAATGTACATAATGACTCAATCCTGGTATAAATAGATCTGGCAAAACAGAAGGGCAATAGATGGACTTACTGTAAAACTAGGGCCCCTGAACCCATAATACTTTATAAATTTTCAACCATAGAAGCGATGATTTTTGAACTAATTAAAACCATATTAACAAATAGTTATAATATTTTCTTTTACTAGGAAAGAAAAAAAATATTTGTTTTTAATTTTCCACTATCAAGATTATTACACTGGCAATAAATTTGTCTAAAAGTATTACAAAAGAATTTATATATGCTAACTAACAAGTAGGAAGCATAAAGTGATTATATATAGTTGAAATCAAGATGAAAACGACCTTATGAACATATACATTTATAATTAATAAACTTAGTTCATCCATTGAATTTTTTTATTACTATGATAATGTTTTTATTACCTATTTCAAATAATACTTTATTCATTAAGTCTTGATTGGGTTGATATAATTTAGCTACACGTTTGAGAACTCTGTGTGTTACACACACTGAAACATCACATACAGCCAATTAGACATATGATACATGTCAAGCATTACCGCTTAAAAGCCAGAATTATAACATCGTGGAAGGAATCCACTACAAGACCCAGAGGAGATCGCTGTTTGAGCAAAAGAAGCGTATCCAATAACAGGACAAAATATATTTTCTTTCTACAGATGGTGAAAGTCTGCTGAACACTACACTTGCTTTCTGCTGAGTGTTAGAAGGAGGTTACATCATTAAGAAAAGATGCTTTATAATTATTATAATATATTTTTATTATTATAACAGGTAAGGACTTGATAATTAAATCTATCATCTATTAAAGTTAGCGTGAACTTTAGCTAGCATATGAACAACAAGTTTTCCACTAAGGTTATATAAAAGCATATAGAATCATCTTGGAAATCAAGGAAATTGAGATTTAACAGCAGACTATAATAAAGAGTGATGAATGTTTACAGTAATTGGCTCAACCTGCTAAACTGCTGGTAATGCAATCACTAAAGCATACGTAGGTTCCTGTATAGAAAAAAAGGCATATATGTTCTTACTTCTGAATAAAAATGTAGTTAGTCACTATCTCAGATTTTTTAGAGGGATTTTGAATATTGTATAGACTCTGTATGGAAGTAAGCTAATATCCATGGTTTTACTTTTTAGATGAAACTCAAGAGAGGTGATAATAACAAGAGTCTTCATTCTAGAATGGACTATAAGGAATATTAAGATTATAAAATTAGTGAAAGCAACTTATATTTGACAGCTTATTACAACACATAGCATCCGGGATAGAGTATAATGCTGCGGAGATACGATGATAGGAAATCCCTGAGAGGTATTTGGTGGATGATAATGGCTGCAGCCTGTGGATGGTGACTGTTTTATTAGAATATACCAGTATGAGAACTTAAAGACTTATCCTTACAGGATTGTTTCTTTAACATGACGTCGTGCTCAAACCGCCTTTGCTACTCAAATGGATCTGAGATGGGACGACCCAGACTTCCTAACGATTTTCGGTAAGCATTACTTTGCGTCACGCTCCAACAGCAACCGACAA